>JAODAL010081977.1:0-11731 GCA_025379985.1 Phyllomedusa bahiana
AGAGCCCCTGTAGGTTTTTTCCCTCCTTCTTTAGGCCCCCCTGTGGTATTTCCCCCCCCTTTTCCCCCTTAGACCCCCCTGTAGGCCCCCCCCCCCCCTTCCTTTAGAGCCCCCCGTAGGTATTCCCCCCCTTTTCCCTTTCCTTTTAAATCCCCCCCTGTAGGTATTCTTCCCCCCTTCCCCTTCCTTTTAGAGCCCCCCTGTAGGTATTCTCCTCCCCCCCCCCCCCCCCGTACTCATTATTTTCCCTGGCCGCGCCCCCCCGGGCTCCTCCCGCCCAAGTCTGTGCTTTAGGTTGGTGTGAGGACTTCACAGCCGGCCCCCGCAGCTCTGCACCCGCGCAGGAACTGTTATGTTCACTGCCGGGGGGCCCCAGGCGGCTCACGGGGTAGCAGAGTTGGTAGCATGCCCGGGGGCCGGGGGCCCCCCTCAAGCCCCCGGGGCCCCTGTAGAAAAGCTACCCCGTGTTACGCCCTGCTCATATGTGCCCTGGGTTTTTAAATTATGCTTTTTGGGTAAAGCTAACACAGGTTTTTGATCTTTTCTACACCTGGTCTTATGGACGTCTTGCACAATATATGCTTTAAAGTTTTTTTATAAACTATTTTATAATGAAAGCTGCATTGAATTTTCACAGCTGTTATGTTATAATCCGCACTACCTTCATCTATCCGTCCCCCCGGCTCTGCTCTGCACACATATAAGTGATTACAGTGCAGTTACATTCAAGGACTCACATCTTACGTCTTCTCTGATGAGTCCTTCACTCTTCCTTTTTTTCCCATGCGTCGACCACCCCCTAGATCGCTCTGCCAAATTCAAACACAACCCCTGAGATCCTTAATTTTCACACCCTTTAAATAGGTTATAACCCAAGGTGAAGGTATAAGGGGGGCCCTTTTTTGGGTGTTTATATATAGGCCCCCGTAGGAGGTAGTTAATTAACCCCTAAGGGGGTAATATAAGGGCCCCCCCAGTTTTAAGTAGTAAGAAAAAACCAGAAGATGCATTTAATTCATATATACCATGTACACACATTTTACTGCCGTATGTATCCCCTTTTTGGTTTAGTACTATATATAATCCCTATTCCTTCCATCTCTTTTTAGCCCTTACGATGAATGGAAAAGCAGGGGGCGGGGGAGGGCATACCATTATGCAGGCTGCAGGGAGTAACATGTTAAGATAACAGGAGGGAGAAAGAGCTCGCAACTCCCTCCCAATTTTTAGTTTTGAAAAGGGGACAATAGGCCACGCCCCCCCACCACCCCAAAACTTGAAATCACCAAAAAGGCATGCCTCTAATCCCCAAATAGTACACCCATTTTTTGATTGAAAAAAAGGGGGAAAATTTTTTTCAGGATTGTATTGTACCAATGAAAAATATTAAGTAATTTGTTATGTAAATACAGCAAGGAAAGTAATCAGTATTTTTGTATAAAGAAAGCATTTATTGATGAAAATCTATCTCCCAAATAAAAAAGGGGGACATTTTGGTTAAGGGGAAGAGGGACAAGTTTTAAAAATAGGGACGTCTCCCCCAAAAAATAGGGACAGTTGGGGGGTGTGCAGAGGCCCAAGAAAGTGATAAAAATTGCTGGGGAACCCCCAAAAAATACAATTGTTTCCCCCTCAGCAAAGTACCATATAGAATACTTTACTAAACTTTAAAGTTTTTAAAACAGAGGAAAATGCGGGACATCTTTGAAGAGTCGAGTCCTCAGCACACAGCAGCAGCTTGTTGGCTCAGGTTGTATGATTATGGGCAGCGTCAGGTTGCTTGCGTAGTTCAGATCTCCCTGTGCCATAAACCGGACGCCAGCAGCTCCGCACCTCACCCGCTGCTGCCACAAGGTTCTGAACCAATTCCCTGGGGGCAGCAGCATCTACATCAACTAGTGAAGTGCCACCCCCTCTTCCCTGCCAACTGCCCTGTTTAATACGGCCCTGAGAGTGAGATGTGCCTATTATTCCTGGCGGCTGTGGGGGGGGCGGGGCCCCCCCAAGTAGCGCCCCCCGGGTGCACCCCGCCCCCACCTCTAGGAACGGCCCTGCATACAGGTACGCACCGCAATACGCCTTCTTTAGCGCCATTGAAGTATGGGCCGGATATTTTCAATGCGAAGCAGTCTTGCTTCTATTTTTTGTATATCACTGAAAAGCCCCCAAAAGATATGACGGCCCTTTTCTTTTTATGGGCGTATATTACACATTGAGAAATACTATCGTAAAATCGTCGTCGTCTGAATGTGCTATGTTTTTTACCGTGTAAACTTGAAAAATGATTTTTGTATTTGCAGGAGTATTTGGAAAAAAATTACTTTCACTTGTTCGGGTTTTGGGTTTTTAGAACTGGAAGGGACTTTCATGTTAAGAAAAAAACACCAGCGCTAATCTTCTTTTTGCTCCCAAAATTAGCAATTTTCCCAAAAAATAAAATACCCAAACAATCACTTTTAAATAAAGCAATGGTGAACACCTGATCCGTGGTTAGACAAATCCTCTTCCCCTAATCAACCCCGTATCTCAAAACTAAAGGTCTTTTTAAAATACCATAAAGCCCCAAAAAATTACAAGAACTCTTGCAACGTACCTAAAAGTTTCTTTCCAAAAAATGCGCCCGATCGTATTAATCCACACGTCCACTTAGACAAATAAGGAATGGAACGTTCGTGTTCAAATTAACCAAAGCCCCCCGGCCCGGCAGCGTAGATCCAAAACGTAAAAACTAATGGCAGACTGGGTGATGTACTAGACTAAGGGCTTGCCCAAATTTTGTTTGTTTTCTGGGGCGTATGTAAAACACTGGGGAAAGCTCAACAATTACATAGTTACATGTTTGAAAGGGGTAAAAAAAAGACGTCCATCCAGTTCTCCTTTTTTAGCCTAAGTGCTAAAGGTTGAGCCAGAGGAAGGCAAAAACCCCATGGGGTTAAAACCCAATTGCCCTCATTTTGGGGAAAAAAATTTTCCTTCCCGACTCCACGGGCCCGGGAATAAATTCCGGGTAAATTCCCCTTCCCCAGAACCCTGGTCACTAAAACTTGTTTTTTTATTACACTTTAGAATGCTCCGGGCCCCTTTTTTTGAACTTGTTATTGAATTCACCTGAATTCCTCTGGCAAAGAGTTCCCAGCCCTCACTGCTTTACATTTAAAGAATCCCTTTTTCTAGTTTAGTTGAATTTTCTTTCCCCCCAAGGTAGAGGATGCCCCCTTGTTTGATACAGCCCTGGGTAAAAATAATCTTGGGAGAGTTTCTCTATTTAAATTTTAATATTTTAAAAATATTTATTTTTTCCCCTTTTTCGTAAACTAAAAAACCCAAAATCTTGTAATTTTTTTGGGTGTTGTAGCCCACCCACTCCTATTATTTTTTTGTGTCCGCCTTTGTACCTGTTCCGCTCTACAAAGTCTTTCCTGTGCACCGGTTGCCCAAAACTGTAACAATGTTCTATGTGTAGTCAAACCCAGGGAATTTAAAAAGGGGAATAATTTTTCCCATATGTGCATCTATGCCCTTTTAAATTAACCCCATAACCCTTTTTGCCTTGGCTGCTGCATGACACTGGTGTACAATTAAGTTTACTGTCCACCAGGACAATGGCCTTGCACTTCACTGGCGGCCTTCTGCAATTGTTCTACTTCTGTGTTTTAATAAAGTTGTGACCATTTTCGATCCCAAAGGATAAGGGGGTTTTTGTGGTTTTTATTCCAGTTTTAAAGTTATGGTGTTTGGGTTTTTAGGGGAGTGAAGGTTAACTACCCAAAAAATCAAGGCTTTATGGAAAAGGGGGTCTAAAAAAATAATAATGGGCTGGGAATTTTCATATCCCTGTGCAGTTTTCTGTTCAGAGATGCCCTGCTAGACCTAGCTGAAATGTGAAGCCCTGAAAACTGGACGATGTCCATGGCTGTGATATCTACATCTGGGTGTAAGAAAACTGTACAATCAGTTCCCTATTACTTATTCCCTAACAGAAGAAGGCTCTGAAATAGATGCAAAAAAATTATTTTGAATGGAAATTCGTCTGTTCAGCCCTTTGCCAATTCAATTAGAAGTCACAAGGGTGCGGTTATTGGGCTCAATCTTGCCACCTGCAGGCAGCTCCTCTAACCCTCCTAGTCTAGCCCAAAAAATATTTTTTTTTCTTTTTACTTTTTTAAATTTCCTGTTATATTCTACGCGCAAAAAAGAGTTGGGGAGATTCCGCTGGGGGTTGGTCCCCTGAAGCTTACTATCTAAAATCCACATTAAAGGGGATGTATCGTTTGAAGTGTTCGGGCTCTTCAGCTAATTCTCTGAGATTGAGTTTGAAATCCAGGGGCGAGTCTCTCCTCTCAGCAGGCGTGTCTCTCCTCTCAGCAGGCTGTCTCTCCTCCCAGCAGGCGTGTCTCTCCTCCCAGCAGGCGTGTCTCCCCTCACTGAAGAACTGTGACATCATTACTCTGACTCTGCAGTGGAAGCAGAAGGGTGTCTGCAGAGTACAGCTATACAGCCTCCTCCTTGTCACCTGTCTGCAGAGCTTTAGGCTCAGCTTGGCTATAAGCAGTTATACAGTCAGCCTGAACTGATGAGACATGTGACGAGTGTACACTGCCCCCCCCCCCTCCTGTTACCAGACAGGAGACTGTATGACTGTGGTATATGCAGTTATACACACAGCCTGAACTGATGAGACATGTGAGGAGTGTACACTGCCCCCCCCCCCCTTCCCCTCTGTTACCAGGCAGCAGACTGGGTTATATGGAGCAATGCACACTGCCCTCCCCCTCTCCCCCTTTCCTCACCTTAGAGCTGGGGGAAGAGTTTACAGCCAGCAGCCCTTGGTTTCACTATCGATTTTAACAGCTCAGAGGGGAATAAACACAGAGTGTGCAGGCAGCCAATCACAGCACAGGGGGCGTGGCCAGGGCGTTTCCTGTCTGGGACGTAAGAGTTAGTGTTCCTTAGACATACCCTTAATAATGAGTATTTTGACCAACCTGTCAGAGGTTCCAGATGAAAGGTCGTTATTCTGCAGGGTGAGCATCCTGAGGCCAAAGCTACTCTTGTATGATTGGCTGCAGCAATAGCTCATTAAAGGGGTTGTCTCACTACATTGATTCATCTTACCTCAGTCCTGTTTTCTTGGTTTTGTTTTGAATTCAAAAGCGTGTTTACTGGCTTCCACAAAGCTGCAGTAGAAGCCAGGTCTGTAGCTATAGCAACCAGCGCTGGCAGCCTATCAGTAGAGCGTAAACAGGTCTGTAGCTATAGCGACCTGAGGAGCTGATGCAGCCCATACAAGAGGGGAGATCTCAGAATAGGTAGGACACTGGTAATGAAAATATAATGCAAAGTGAATTGTTTTTGCAAGATCTTTAACATAAAAATCGATCCTCATTGTGAGACAACCTCTTTAATGCCTACATGATAAGACCATATTTCCTGTACAGATGATATCCTAATGTCTTTACACAGCCTGGAGAAATCACAGCCTAGTATCAGAGACAGGTTAATATTCTATTGTATTGTGTAAAAAAAACTAAGTGCAAAACATGTTTTCATAATCCTTTATGAGGCAGATTATACAAAAAATAACAAGCAGCAGCAACGTTAACTCTGAAGCAGATCATCCCCTTGAAGTACCGTTTTTTCGGGCTATAAGATGCACCTTTTAGAGGAGGAAAAAAGGAAAATAACAATTTGAAGCAAAGAGTGTGGGCTGTGGTATATTTTTTATTGGTACCATTTTGGGATAGATGCAACTTTTTGATTACTTTTTATTATTACATTTTTTTGGAGATATGAAATGACCAAAAAACCCCCACAATTTTGGCATTTGTTATTTTGTTCTAGGCTGTACAGCGTACGGGATACATGATGTTATAATTTAATAGATTGGACTTTTACGGACTATATTCAGTAGCACTATTGTACTGCTGTATACAGGATTTTCATTCATTCATTACCTATTACACCCTGCTATAGGCATGGTGTAACAGGTGTACATGAGACTTCCTGCTGCCATGGCAACCGATCCCCCCTGCAATGGGAGGGGGTGATCGGACGCGCATCGCTCCTCATTCAGCTAGATGCTGCGACTGTGAACGCTGCAGTATCTAAAGTGTTAACAGCAGAGATGGAGCAAGTTCCATCCCTGCTGTTAGCGGCGGCTGCCGGCTGTACTGATCAGCCACTGTAAAGCGCTGTCTCGGGCCAGCAGGAAACTGGAGGAGCAATACTGCAGGAATACCGCCGGCGGCTTCTCACAGCATCGCTCCTCCTCACCATCCTGCTGACCTGAGAGCGCGCATTCGGACTATAGGACGCACCCTGTCAGACAATGTGGTAGAGGAAGAACCTAGGCCAGATGGCTTCTCTGTTGTAAATATATCAGACTTTTCACACACCGAGTACTGGAGATTTATTTTCTTATGTGCTTATCCAGTTTAGGCAATCCCTTCTTAAAAAGTAACTGTCCCAGGATGTAGCTTGTTTTTCAGTATGCATGACTGACCACCCACCTCTGAGGTAACAAAAAATGGAGTCATGAATGGCCCATGTCCATGTTACTGCTTCTCTTCACAAATGCATTTCTTTATTTTTAATTATGAAACCGCTCTTCCATAGTTGCTTGATCTCCTACAATAAACTTATGAAGGCAATCTAAAATCTAGACAACCACTTTCCATATTCTCTATTAGGCACATGAACATCAAAGAGCTTGGGATCCTACTCCTATGAGCCAAAACAAAGGCTACCACTTTGGATAACTAGATGTAGAGAACAGAAGATTGGCCTTCCCAACTGCATGTCACTAACAAGAGCACCTGAAAGGGTTTTCCCATGAAAGACCAGATCGGTCTACAGGATGGATGATAAATATCCGATTGCAGGGTGCTTCCAATAATAAAAATGGAGGCCACCAATCCCTCATTCTTCCTCACCACACTTGCATAGTGAGGAAGAGTTTGTGCAGAGCAGCTGTCCAACATGCGCACCGATGCCCCATTGAAAGTCTATAAGACTGATGAAAATAGACGAGCAATGTACTCAGCTATTTTTGACAGTCTCATAGACTTTAAATGGAGCGACAGTGCGCATGTGCGATCAATGCTGCATTAATTCTCAGACTGCAGTAAGAAAAAACAGGGAACTTGGGGCCCCCAGTTAGGTAATCGTGGGAGGCTCAGCAATCAGACATCTATCATCATCCTGTGGAAAGCCCCATTAACAATAACTCTGGATTACAGTCTGAGAAGCAATGGGATAGAGTGACGGAGTCGGAGGCTTGACAGCACCGTTGTTAGACGTTATGCAAATGAAACACAATCCTTTCAGCTCTACACAGACATATGAATTACACAATCTTCATAACCGTAAATCATATAAATTAAAGATACATAAATTAAAGAAATATCTAGAAATCCAATGTTTGCTTCCTGCTAATGTGCCTTAAGTATCAGATGCAATTGCTGGAGGGCAAAGCTAGAGAATGACACTTTTTGTAAATTGGTTTTCTGCAAAAAAGGTGTATGTATAATTAAATAGATAAATGTGCTACAGTGAAAACACAACGTATAGTCTTTGGCGCAGATGATTCTGAGTCAAATCTCACAAATACATTTATGACTGATGTAGGTATTAACAATAATTAAGTTAAAGTGACAAAGTAGTAACACATCCGGGTTGGTATTAACGTTTGCAGAGAATGAATCACGTGAAGAGATATGAATCTCCCTGCAATTCAATCTTATCACCTTAATAAACACTTCAAATACAGCTGCATGTAATGAATAGCACAGTATGAGATGTAAAGCAGGGGGTGAGTCAGGTGCTGCATATAGCACATTTGTATTGGTCTAACATAAAGTAGTTCTTTAGACAGTGCTTTTAGGTGCACAGTAGTACCATTATTCCCTGCAGCCGAATACAGGATTTCTGACTGATGCAATAGTGTTCTGTTGGCTCATGTGACCTGCACTCTGGTTGGCTTTTTTATTGACAGAAAGTCTCTCTCCCTTTCTGCATTCCTTGGAGATTGTCTTTGAACCTTTCATAGGAATGCACAGAGAGGTTCACTTTTGGGTTACACAATCATGCTATGTGCAGCTACTCAGAGTACAATTCACATGACCCAGTGGCAGCAGTGAGATATCTTATATTCAGCTGTAGATAAGAAAAATGACTGGCACTACTGTGCACTTAAGAGCATTGTTTAATGAACTAAGGGTAGGGGGGGGGGGGATGTCTTTAAAGTTGGGAATTCATTCACTCAGGGGCATTGCTAGAGTCCTAAAACATCCGGGGTCCGGACCTTCTGTGTTATGTTTTGCTCAGCAGACCTGGGTTCACACAGCATTTTTCACAGCACATTGTGAACTGCGACTTGTAGTTTTACAGAGAAAAAAAGTGTTTGTTACCATCACTAATTTTACACGTATTCCAAGTAGATCCTGTCCATTACCTCAGCAGTCACTGTATACTGAAAATCAGCGCTGAGAAAATTGCCTTTTAAAAACCACTCATTTATGTATACTAGTGTAATACCTCCTAAACAATACAGACACCAAACAATACACCTAAAGATGGAGCAAATACGCCACACAAACTACCATCATACTGTTACTAAAACAAATCCCACAATACCAAGACCATCAATCCCAATTCTACTACTAAAGACCAAATAATACTGCCAGACCATAAGCACATGAGACCACCATAGTGACTACAGTGTACACAGGCGCTGCAGACAGGTAAGTGTACTTACAGCCAGTGACTCACCAGTGACTTCTTTATTGATTGGAGTGGTCGCCTTCACCTTGTTTTTTTCCTTCCGACCAAAAGCGCCATGATGACTTCTCCTGGCCACGACTCATCGCTGCAGAATTTACCACCAACATATCTTAAAATCCTCACTTTTCCAGCAGCTCCTTACCCATTCCTCATTTATGTACAAACCCCCCATGGGTTGATAGCTGGGGGATTATGGGATGATAGGTGGGGGCTGTATTTTGCAGGAAGTGTGGGGGATATGAGCCACAGTTGATAGCAGAATGTCCAGGGGGGGGGGGGGGAAGAGGGACCAACGCCCCTGGAGATTGTGCTGCAGCTGTGGCCCGTACACACAGGATCATATTGCCCTGACCTCCGTCCCCTGCACCCCCAGAAGATCAGCCACAGCCATGAACTTTAGGAGGTGCAGGAAATAGAGTTTAGTATTGTTACTATTTTTGTTGTGTTCATATTAAATAGGTATGTAGGTCCCTTTGGTTGGTAGGTGGGTATCCAGATAAATAGAGCCTCTTCTTAGGTAGATATATACATCTCCTCCTTAGTTGCGTAGGTATAGAATTCCCCTCCATAATTAGGCAGATACATCGATCCCCTTCATAGTTAGGTATATAAGCCCCCTCATAGTTAGGCAGGTACATAGGTCCCCTCATAGTTAGGCAGGTACATAAGTCCCCTCATAATAAGGCAGGTATATAGGTCCCCTCATAGTATGGCAGGTATATAGGCCCCCTTCATAGTTAGGCAGGTATATAGGTCCCCTCACAGTTAGGCAGGTATGTAGGCACTCTTATATTTAGGCAGGTACATAGCCCCCCCCCCCCATCATAGGTATATAGGTTTTTACATTGCTAATTAAAAATAATAAAATTAATACTTACCTGTTTCTTTCCCCCCACCGAGCGCCTCGCTCTTCTGCCCGTCACGCTGCCTGGCCTGTGCAATCTCGAGCTGCTGGAGGAGCGTCCCCACACTGGCGGTGTTCGATGACTTCATGCCGGCGGCACGGGGATGTTCTTCCGGCAGATCCTAGGCCGCACAGCCCAGGCAGAGTGATGGCTGTGCAGCCTAGGAAAGGGCAGCGGCGCAATGAAGTCACTTCATCACGCTGCTGCCCAGTTTATTGTTGCAGAGCGCAACAGTAGTGTTTTTTACTGCACTCCACCAGTGCTGCAGTCCGGAGCAGGTGTGGGGCAGTAGCCGTTTTATCCCCGGATAAAACGACCTAGTGACGCCCCTGCATTCACTGCCTGATTCTTCCTGTACAGTATGATGTGTGCTTTCTTCACTGATATTACTATATGTGATTACAGGTTACAAAAGTTGGATGATAATGGATGAGTTGGATAATAGCACTGATCTGTCCATAGACTGCATTTGCCATTGAAAATCAGTATTACTTAAACAAATATTCCCTCCATTGATATTTATGGAACATCAAAAGAATATGCTGTAAATGTGTTAGTTGTGAATCCCACACTTATCTCAAGAACAGCGGTTTCCTTACCCCAGTCCTCACTTGTGCTGCCAATGTACAGAGTAGAGAGGTGGGCATGTATGTGTAAATCCCTGTTCATGTCAATGGGAGTTCCAAAAATAACCATGCCCATTTACTAAGAACTCCCACTGAAATGAACGGAGAGATTTGCACATGTGGCCACCTGTCTATTCTGTGCAGCCACAACAGAAGTAAGGACGAAAGTGTAAAGGGGGATTCCTGTCTTTGAAATATGTGTGAAACCAGCACCTTCCAGAAATTTGTCTGGGATGGGAACACCACCTTAATTGAGACATAGTTGCAAGACATAACTCCTGGAAAAGAATGGCACTGTTTCTGGAAGGAAAAAGACATGTGTTTCTAATGCCATAGAACAAAAAATAAAAACTTGTTTATATTTATTTAACCTTTCTTTCTCCTACCATTTAAACAAATTATTGGATGTATAGGTTTCTGGTCATGCCAGCAGAAACTAGATATCATAACTGAAATGTTAAACTGAGACGTGGACTCTGAGAAACCCCATGACTTCATCTCTAGCGTGCCTCAATAGAGACATTTATAAGTACCATTCCTTTTGCTGTCTCACATCCTAGGGATCAATTGTTCTCTCCACTATAAATATAGTGGTGGTATACATCATGCCCTTTATTCAGAGTGCAGGAATGCATTTGTATGTTAGCAAGGCGCCACTATGGCAATTCCTTGTCTGCACAAATTCCCGGTTCTGTAAACTCAAACATTGGGAAAAAATGTCAAACTAGCAAAGTAGACCTAATATGGTTATTTTGCATATCAGAACCATAAAGTATTTCATCCTGATCCATCAAGTGTAAATATCCTGGTCCATCAAGTGTAGTAGTTCTGTACACTTTAAATAACACATCAACTACTGCTTCATACAGTGTCGGACTGGGGGGGTCTGGGGCCTACAGGGGAGTTGATCTTAGGGGCCCACCCTACTGTACATGAAAATATTACCGGCCTCTCGGACATAAACGCGCCCATTTTACCACATAATACAGTGTGCAAAACAGAACTGTATGGTGTAGTACCCAATACCAAGTGAGTTATATCTGTCTCACATATCTGTATGTCTCACCCTTTGTCCCGAGTCTAACATATCATAGGACACAGGGTAAGTAGCTCCATCCATATCCCCCCCCACCCAAATACAATATCCCCTCCAATAGTCCACATACAAGATCCCCCTCCACGTTTCCCTTGGTCAACCACCTCACCACCTTCTAAAACAAACACCAGCAAGAAAGAAAGTCTAACTCCCATCACAGGGTCAGGTGTGCATTCACTTTTACAAACAGGGACGCTGCAACTATACTCACACCGACATAACCTACAACACTGCTATATGGAGACCACATAGTGTACAGACACCAGCTCAGGTATAACCTACAACACTGCCATATAGAGACCACATAGAGGTCCGACACCCGC
>JAODAL010081978.1:0-11731 GCA_025379985.1 Phyllomedusa bahiana
AGTGAAAATTTAAAGGGGTCTGAATACTTTCTGTACCCACTGTATTTCACCCCCTGCATTTCAGACAGAGCACAGACTGATTGGTAGACTATATGATTTTTGTGTTTTGCAATACATTTTAATTATTTTACCCTTTGGGTTTTCATTAATATTATTTTTTTCTGCTTAAAGTCAGGCAGGATTTGATTTATTAGGTATATAAAGTCTATGTCTCCTGGCTCAGTGTTGGGCTCCCCCGTGGTTGTGACTTTTCTCATTTGGGTTCTACAGCAGAGCACAGAAAAGTTTGCTTTAGTGTTAAAATACATTATATCTGGTTATATAAACCTCTCCCTGCTTACATCTCTTGCAACAGAGTCAATGACCTGAGCTCTGTGCTGCTGCCGCTGGTGCTGTGGTACTGATAACATCTGATGGGTTTAAACAGGACACTCAAGCATCTTTTTCTTACTGGACAAGTTGCTATTATTGGTTCTCTGTGTGACCGTCTCCATCTCTAAGATCCAGGTCCCTGCAGCTCACTGTGATCTTGTAATGAAGAATTATACCTTTGAGTACAAATATTCTAAGGAAGGAAATCTCATTCTAGGAGGGATCTTCACTGTACATCCGGGGTAAACACAGTGGAAGAGGAAAGGGGATTTATTCTACAACCGGATGTGCACAGGGTGAGTAGGAATCATCATGTACAAAATCAAGAGCTAAAGGAAAAAACTGACAACATTCAGTGTTCCTGGTGTGTAATTATATAAGACAGTGAAGGCTGGAAGCTGAGCCGCATTTCATCCTCTATTGTCTTCTATGCTGCAGATATCGGGACAAAAGTTGAAAATTCTCCTGTTGGCATGGGGAGTCTTCACTTTTCTCTATGCTGCATTTTCTGAAGATAGGACGTGGAGGAACACAATTAATATTTTAGAATTGAATTGATCTAGCAATGTTTGTGCAAGAGAGTAACCTGGCACAGACATTGTCCTATTATTTCAGAACTTACAATGGTGTTTTATATGCGAAACTTTAAGATTGGAAGTTACAAATAACATATACAACATAAATAGGAAAGTAGATTGGCACCAGTTCAATATTGATTAGCACGGTAAATTCATATGGGCCCCAGATATTACACAACTTGAACAACCCTTTGGTGCTATGCTTGAGTCAGACAGTTCCAATAGATGCACAATATAGAGAAGATAGCGGCATACACTGAGTGTCTCTCCATGTCCGTGTGCCCATGCTAATGGAAACAATGGATAAAAAACTGAGAAAAGAAGAATGGGGAGTGCCGCTTTTTCTCTGTATTGCCAGGTAACATATTCACTGGTCCCAAAATGTTTATTTTTTTTACCAAGAGGCAGTAATTTACTGTAACAGTTGCTTTCGTTAAAACCGTCACTACGTCAGTTTCTACTCCATAAAAAAAAAAAATGTCTTGACACAAATCCGCCCCCAAGTGGAAATCTAGCCTCTCTCATTTGAGGCCTGTTTAGTGCTAAATAAAACTGAGCACTGAACCCCGATGTCATATTAGATTTTTTAGAAGTCACAAAAAGGGGATTTTATACTATTGACAAAATTTTAAAATGGCCCTTTTTTAAGCTTTTTGGGAAAAATTTTCTGAGACGCGTAGTTTTAGGTGAATATCTTATAGTAATAATTTCTATTGCCCTTTTTCAGCGTTTCCCGTCATTTTTGGTGGCCGCCAATCGCCCCGATAGAGGGGAGTGGAGGAGGATTACGACGTATGACTGGGGGGTGTATGGATTCTTGGGTGAAAAAAAACACGGACCTGTTTTATGTAGGGACTCCATTTTCCTGATCAGCCCGTTCTTATATCTCAGTACAGAGAAACATGTTCATGCCTGCCAATAGTGTTGTTACGCTCAGAGAGACAGTTTTTTTATCAGAAATCATCCTTGTAGCTGTGAAGCGTGGGGTATATCTAGATTTGAGAATTTCTTCTTTTTAGTTAGAGAGAGATTTTTAAAGAAAACATAGGCTGGTGCAGCTTTGAGGTTGAGGGGGGGTCGGGGAAAGGGGTGTATTTGTGCAGCCCGCCCGTCGTCTCCTGAATCGCATTGAAATAGAATGTTTCTCAAAAACTTTTTTGGGCCCGCAGGCCCCCCAAACTGGTTGAATTTGTCCCTTTTTTTAGTTTATTGGTGTCACTGCGTTTCAGTTTTGTACAAATCCCTCACTTGTATGCACATTGGGTTACAGATATTTTATAGTAACTGGCGCCTGATGTCAGCATTGTAAAACCGCCAAATGTCATCCGTATAAATTTTCAATACTTGTATATTCCCATCTGTGCGTTCACTTTGTCGAAAATAGCCACCTTCTACGAAATAAAGTTACAGTTTTTTTACTTTATTGGTGCCTGTTCTGAGCCCTGGCAAAACATCCTATCTAATTATATAACATTTAAGGTTCTATTCCCCAGTCCCTGTGCTCATTTTTGCGAAAAATCCCGCACTTGTATTAAATTGGGTTACGATATTTTATAGTAACTTTCCCTGATTTACATTGTAAAACCGCTATGTGTCATCTGTAAAATTTAAATAGTTCTATTGACTCAGTGCATCTCGTTGGCGCAAATAGCGATTCTATGCAAATTTGCTTACGATATTTTATATAACTCAACCTGTATTCAGTGGTCCCAAAAAACCACCATTTTAATCCATTAACCTATAAATATTTTTATTGCACTCAGTGGTTAGTTTGGCGCAAAAAAGCGCATTGTGTGATGTTTTGTTAAAAAAACTATAAATTTTTGAGTCCTATGGGCAATTGTAAACCCCCTGGGACAAAGGGAAGAACACTGTTGATTGGTGTTTACGGCTTTCCCCCAGACCGCTTTTCACGGTATTCATAGAACAACTCTGTTTTTTAATCCCAGTTTGGGTGTAGGAATTTAGAGGGGGTTTTTAAAAATATCGGATCGCCGTCTTTGCAGTACATTTCGCAAAAAAGAGATTCAAAAACTCTTCTATACCTTTTACATTTTTATCTCCCGAACATGGAGCGAACTGCAGGACATGGAGGTAGAGGTACGAGAGAAGGTACTCCTTCCAGCGCTGGCGACAACACGCAAGCCAGCGCATCGTTGGTCGCAGGACTGTCAGGCCTGTCATCGTTCAGTCGGTGCCCTGTGAATCTCAGTAACGAACAGCATCGCCAATCTGTTCTTCAGTGGTTAAAGCAACCTGCATCCAGCAGCTTTACCTCCTCTTCCTCCCAGTCACGGCCACAAATGCCCATCTTTCATCATCGTCAGCACCCGTCCAACTTTGAAGCAAAGGGCACCCCAAAATGTCAACTCATGTACACCCCCCACTGTGGATAATCCATTTTATGAAGACCTCTTTAATGACAAAATGCAGTTGGGGTCAGAAGGCATTTCAAAAGCTCAAGAGGCCAAAGAGGATGATTTTATCTGTCCTGACGCCCAAACGATGATGCCATCAGATGAGGAAAAGGAAGCTGGTCAGTGGGCACAAATGCGGTCAGCAACGCCTTGCAGTGCATGTGGCTTGTAACCCGCAGCTGCAGGCTGTAGAATGTCAGGACGAGGAAATCACCTGTGATGATGATGATGACGACATTGCAGACCCAACGTGGTCTTTTCAGCGGAGTTTGCTTGTCAGCGCTTCATCGGTGGACGAGGAGGAAGATAATGGGGTAGTGTCAGTACGGGTCAGGCCTCAAAAAGGGAGAGGGCAGTCGCACAAGTCTGCTGAGATTATTCTGCCAGCCATGATCAGTGGTGGCAGCGGAAACACCACTCCTCTCTTATCGCCGTTGAAAAGGCCCAGGACCTCTGAAGCCTGTGCCTTTTTAGATCAAGCCTCAGATTCGCCCAGCGACGTCATATGCCGCATTTGCTGTAAACACACTAAGATCACCACACTGCTCATGCTCACAAGGGCATTGTCCGCACTGACCATTTTGTTCACTCCTTCAAAACTTGGAAGGATAGTGCAGAGCTCTTTCACCTGCCTCCACTCTAGGTGGCTAAACACCCTGATATCCTCACCGCCATGCGCCACTTCATACTGCGTAATGGCCTTATGCTGCTGCTACAATCGCTGGAGCATGTGGAGGGTGGAATTCCAACGTGTTGCCACGTCAACAATGAGACAGTTGACGGGGAGGCCAAGTTGACGCTGTAACGCAGCCAGCCAGGACGAAGCAGGGTTTGAATGGTGGAAGTGTGAGTTCAGACTGCGAGCCTTCCTCAGCAGGCAGTCCCAAAACCCGGATAGGGGCTTTAAACATTTCTGGACGATGAGGTTCATGACGTGTGCCAGACAAGGGATGTACTCCAGCCTACCGGTCTTAAGGACAGCCAGGAGATTTTGCCCATTGTCGCACTTTGCTTGGCACCAGGTTCTTGTCACCCACCACCACCTTTTTCCATTGCCAGAGCCATCCACAGCTCTTGACCTTGTGGTTTAGGGTTTCTCCAAGACACTTTAAATTTTCAACATGGCCTGGTTTCTCTTGGCAATATCTATCTGTAGCCCTTGGGGGGAAAGCCCCCCAAATACATGTCATTCCTCATCTCTGCCCCACCCACCCGGTCTTTGCTCTGCTACGATCTAAGTTAATACTCACTCATTCAAACCCTCCAATGCCCTCCCAAGATTTTGCACCAGTTCAGGAACATTTTACCCCCAGTGATCAGGCACACTCACAACCCTCACATTTTTAAGTGCGATCGAAAACTCATGCCCCTTAAAAATTACCAAGACCCTAATTGTTAACCCCCCCAAATTCGCCAAACATCATCATTCCTGAATTTTGGGGCACCCCACAGGGGCATTTATTGTAATAGATATAGGGTTTGTGGGGCGGGTTCACCATTTTTTATTTATACTACCCGTATTTATGTAACATTTTTGTCGGGGCCGAAAAAAGCATCGCCCATCCATTCACCCCATTTATTAAAGTTTTCAAAGTGTTAAAGTGTTGATCCAGAGGAACAAAACCCCCCCCAAAGGGTAGAACCAACCCCTCATTTTAGGGAAAAATTTCCTTTCCCTGACTCCAATCTGGCAAGGGAATAAACCCCTGATCACCGCCCCCCTTCTAAAAATCCAGCCCCACTATACTTGTTATGTTATCACTCTCCAGAAAACATCCAACCCCTTTTTGAACTCTGTTAGTGAATTACCATGACAATTCCTCGGGCAGAGATTTCCCACATCTCACCGTTTTTAACAGTAAAAACCCTTTCTTGTTTATGTAGAACTTTTTTTCCTCAAGAGAGAGGACCCCCCCTGTTCTAAACATCCTGGTAAAAAAAATTTTTAGCGGATCTCTATATTCCCCTTAATATATTTAAACATATTTTTTATCCCCCCCCAAAAACCATTTTTTCTTAAACTAAAAAACCCCCAAAACTTGCTCATCTTCTGAATATGCAGTCCACCCAGGCCTTTAATTATTTTTTTTTTCCCCCCTTTGTACCTGTTAAAGCCTACAATGTTTTCCGTGCACGGGTCCCCAAAAAAACTTACACAATATTCCATGTGTGGTCTAACCAATACTTATATAATTGGAGAAAAATTTTCTCATCAGTGCATCTAGCCCCTTTTAATACCCCCAGATCCTATTACCCTTTGGGCAGCTGCTCCCCAGACACTGCTCTACAGTTAAGTTTACTGTCCATAGGATTCCCAAGTCCTTCCCTGTCACTTTTACCCAGTTTTTTCCATTTAACATGTTATTAATAAAAAATTTTTTTTTTTTCCCCCCCATGTATAACCTTGCATTTATCAGTTTTAAAACCCTCATCTCCCCACTTCTTGCCCGGGCCCCCAAACCCTTTTCCCAAACCTTTGTAATAACACATTATCCTTTTTTTGGGGATTTTTTACAGGCTTAGTACTTCTGCAAAGATCGTATTCTACTGTGAAACCCCGTGTAAGATCATTTATGAAAATATAAAAGAGGTGTCCCAATACGACCCGTGTACCCCACTAGAAAACGGGGGATCCAGTCTGAGATACCTTTAATTACCACCCTTTGTTTTCATCAGTGGCCAGTTGCTTACCCCTTGCACACATTTTCCCCCATCCAAGCATTTCATTTTACTTACCAACCTTTTATGTGGAAACATATCAAATGCTTAAAAAAAAAACCCAAAATTTTAATGACATCCAGTGCCTCACCCTGATCCAGTTACACGACTTCCTCATAGAAGGCGATGAGATTAGTTGACAGGACCGATCCTTCAAAACCCCGTGGGAAAAGCGTTAACATTTATTTTCAGTGAGATCCCCAGGATAGCATCCTTAGAAAACCTTTAAAATTTTTTCCCACAACAGGGGGCAAATTTCCGGCTATAGTTTCCTGGATCACTTTTTGACCCTTTTTTAATATTTGGGACCACATTGCTATCGCCAATATTTGGGACCTACCCCTTATTATACAGGTCCCTAAAAATAAAAAATGGGGGCCCATCTAACACTTACTTAACTCCCTTATTTCACGCGGGGGGTTACTTCAGGGGGCCCGGGGGGTTTGTCTATTTTAATCTTTTCCCAAGGCGGGGGCCCGCCTTTTCCTGTTTGACAAGGAACCCTTTAAGTTTGGGAAATTTTCCCCCTCCCTTTTTCATCAACAGGAAGCCCCCCTCGGTTTAAAAACATGGAGAAGAAATTGTTTAATAGGTTTATTTTTTCTCATCGCCCTTATAGTCCTCCCTCTGTACTTTTTTAAAAGGGGCCAAAATTTTTTTTTTTAATCTTTTTTTCTATTTTTATAGTTAAAAAATATTTTGGGGTTTGTTTTACTTTTCTATTGCAATACGTCTTTTTGTCTCCCCTTTGTTCCTTTATCTTTTTTTAACAAATTTATTTTTTTCTCTATATTTTCTTTGGCCTCTTCACTACCCCCCGTTTTAGTAGGTGAAACGCTTTCTTTTTTTTTTATTGCCCCCCTTTACATCTCTGTTGATCCCCATTGGGTTTTTCCCCGTTTCTAATTATTTTTTTACCATATGGAAATTACCTCCCAGTGGGCCTAAGATGTTTTAAAAATCCCCATTTATTTTTTTTCTGCTATTTTTAAACACCCTTTCCGTCAATACGTTTAGTGCCCCTCTAAGAGGGTAAAAAAAAAAAAGCCTTCCTCAATTTATGTTTTTTTGTGGGTCCCTGACAAAAAGCCTATTTGAAGGATAAATGGAAGTTTATTAATTATGGCATATTCCCTAGGTTTTACCTTCAAAAATGAACCTTTGTTACTCTGTCAGGTCTATTAGTCAAATTAAACTAGAAGGCTGGACCATTGTAAACCAAGCATTGTCACCCTTTGTTTCAAACTCACCAAGATTTTTAAGCCCCCTTTCGAGCAGGACACCTTTGGTCTCATTTGTAGTTGCTTTTTTATAATGTAATGTCTGGTTTGTCGTGCTTATACCCTACATTGTTAACTACGCAAAAATTTTGGCGTTATAAAAAAAAGAGTAATATTATTATATTAATTTTTAAAAGAACCTTGCACCACCTTTGGTTTTTTGGAAGAGTATGCGCTGAGCCTGAGAGCCACCATCACCACCAGAGCCCATCCCCCCACCCCCCCAGTAGCTGTCAAAGAGATATAGGGGCCCTTTTGGGCAGTGCTTACTTTCCAGTATCGGTGGTCAGATGGACTTTGCTGGACAAGATGCAGAAAAACCACGGGAGATTTTTTCGAAGTGGTATCAGGGCAGCGAGGTTTTGGGGAAAAGAAATGTTCTCCTTTGGGATTAGGGGCAAGAAAGGCCATGCTGGGGAACCCATCTGTGCCCACCAGAGGAAGGAAAACATTTCCAAGGGCCAAAAACCCGGAAATGACAAATTCGCTTTTGGCTTTGGGAGGTTTGGGTTTGAAATTTTCTTCTGCTCCGAACTTGGAAAAGGGAAAGGGCTGACTGCAACGGCCATTTTTATGGCAGCAGATCAAACTGGTGGAGGAAAAGGGGGTTTAGGCGTGTATTGGTGGTGCTGGTGGTAATTGGGCAACAGTGTGAGGCATGGGGCTGTGCTTTCTCAGCCCTCTGGGACATGGGTACAGAGGGAATGGGGTTGGGCTTTGGGAAAAGGGAAAAAGGGGGAAGGAACAGAGGGTTTGACAGTGGTTGGAAGCCCAGGCCGTTGGGCCTTTTCCCCAAATGATCTCCATTTCGCATCAGTGGAGGAAAATCTAAAGTGTTTAACCACCACCCAAAATGTCTAGTATGATGAAACGATTGCTCAACTATCCTTTGGATTTAGTCAATATCGTCAATTATCATGCGTATCCGATAGTCATAATAGATTACGCCGATGATAGAGTGGGCGAATTTCCCAAATTCGTTTTGTTCACTTTTGCCGAATTTCCGGGAAAAAATAAATTTTTCCGAATTACTTTTGGCACGAATCACGTTAAAAAACAGCTATTTCCCTGCACAGAGCCGCAGGGTGCGTAGGAACGTTTGGCCATGCTTAAATATGCAGAGGGAGCTTGGTTTGGTCTTCATACAAATTGTTTTTAGTATGAACGCAGATGACTCCCGCCGCTCTTAGAATTGCTTCACATAAAATTCCCTGTGCACTTAAGGGGGCAAAACTGCCCAAAAAATCAAGGGGGAAATTACCTATAAAGCCATGCCAGCAAAAGCTGGAAAAAACAAGCTGAGAGCTCAGGTGGAAACATTAGTGACAGAGTGTGGAGGTGGGGGGCGGCAGCCACGCAGCATGAGGTCAGGCTTTTGGCACAATGACATTCGGAGGTGGGCAAAACGGGGAGGAAGCCACAAAGGGCACAATGACTGAGGGAGTCACGGCGGCAGCAGCATGAGGTCAAGGAGGGGCAAATGACTTTGGAGGGGGCAAAACAGGGGGAACCACAAAAGGGCACAATGACTGAGAGGGGGTGGTAGGGCGGGCAGCCATGGGGTCAGGCAGGGGGCAAATGACATTCGGGATGGCAAAAAAAAAGGGGAAGCCACAGAAGGCAAAGAAATAAGGCGGGGGGTCAGGGGGGCAGCCATAGGTCAGGCAGTGGCACAATGACACATGTGGGGGGCACGCAGCAGCCACAGCAGCAGATGAGGTCAGAAAGTGGACAAAGCCCAAGTGTGGGGACACGCAGCAGCCACACAGCAGCATGGGTCAGGCAGGGCACAATGCATTCGGGGGGCAAAACAGGAGGAAGCCACAAAAAGGCCAATGACTGAGAGCAGAGGTCCGGCGGCAGACTTTGAGGTGCAGTGGCACAATGACACATTCGGGGAGGTGGAAAAAACGGAGGAAGCCAAGAATGGCACAATGACTAGAGCAAATTCAGGGCGGCGCGCAGAGGTCAGGTATGGCACAATGACACAGTTGGAGGACAGGGGCAGCGCCACAGCGCAGCATGGGGTCAGGCATGGCACAATGCATTTGGAGGTGGCAAAACAGGGGGAAACGAATGGCAAAAAGACTGAGAGCGGGGAAGGCGGCAGGATAGTCGGGCAGTGGCACATGACATTCGGAGGGGGGAAAAACGAGGAAGCCACAGAATGGCACAATAAAATGAGAGGGGAGGTCACGGGGGGCAGCAGCAGAGGTAAGCAGTGGCAAAAAACACATGTGGAGGACCGGATCAGCCACAGCAGCAGCATGGGGCAGAAATGGCAAATGACAAAATGTGGAGGACAGGGCAGCACCACGCAGCAGCTTGGGGTAGAAATGGCACAAGACACAGTGTGGAGGACACGGCACACCCAAAAGCACATAGGCAGGCATGGCACAATGACATTCGGGGGGTGGCAAAAAGGGGGAACCACAGAAGGGCACAAGACTAAAGGGGCGGGGGGTTCAGGGGCGCAGCAGCATAGGCGGCATTGGCACAATGACACAGTGTGGGAGGACACGGCAGCGCCACAGCAGCAAAAATGGGGTCGGGGGGCATGGCACAATACATTCGGAGGTGGCAAAACAGAGGAAGCCACAGAATGGCACAATGACGAGACGGGGGGCACGGCGGCAGCAGAATAGGTCAGGCAGTGGCACAATGAACAGTGGGGAGGCCCAGGGCAGCGGGCCACAGCAGCACATGAGTCAGAAAGTGGACAATGACACTGTGGGGGACGGGGCAGGCCACAGCAGCAGCATGAGGTCAAAAGTGGCACAATACACAGTGGGGGGGACACGGCAGCAGCCACACAGCACAATGAGGTCAGACAGTGGCACAAGGGACATTCTGGGGGGGCAAAACAGTATTAGGCGCACAGAGGGGCACAAAACACCAGTGAAAGGTCAAAACGCAGCAGATGAGGTCAGGCAGGGGCACAAGACATTCTGGGGTGGCAAAACAGGGGGAACCCACAGAG
This sequence comes from Phyllomedusa bahiana, assembly GCA_025379985.1. Taxonomy (NCBI): domain Eukaryota; kingdom Metazoa; phylum Chordata; class Amphibia; order Anura; family Hylidae; genus Phyllomedusa; species Phyllomedusa bahiana. The sequence continues at coordinate 10,346 of JAODAL010081978.1, forward strand.
TGGCACAATGACTGAGGCGGGGGGAAACGGGGGCAGCACATGAGGTCGGGCAGGGGCAAAATACCAGTGTGGAGGACATGCAACACCCACGCACAGCTAGGTCAGACAGTGGCACAATGAAAAATTCTGGAGGTGGCAAAAAAGGAGTAGGCCACAGAGGGCCAATGACAGAGTTTTTGAGGGGTACGGCGGCAGGAGCAACAGCATAGGTCAGAGAGTGGCCAATGACAAGTGTGGATGTCACGGCAACAGAAACAGCCGCAGCATGGGGTCATGAGGGGCACAATACAGAGGTTGGGTGGGGGGAAATACCATCCCTGGTAAAGAGGGTGGTAGGCAAGGGGAAAAACTGGCAGCAGATGTGTGGCATCGGGCGGGTGGCGGCATCAGAATAGGGGGCTGAGGCAGGTATTTAAACCCCAACGACGCCTAAGGCATTGGTGGTGGAAACCGGGCCCATCCACGCCTGATTCATCTTGAAAAAGGGTCAGTCGTTTACATTTCCCCTGGGGCAAGCGGGTTCTCCTTGGGGTAACAATGGCCCCCCCCGCCTGAACACCCGCTTGATCCACACACTGGCCGGGCAGGGCGCTTTTTTCCCCCTGCAAACTGGCAATAGCGGCCACACATCCAGTTTTGGGTGCCCCGACCAGTGGTTTCTAACTGAGGAGGCAGAGTGCGTCCAAATAGGCCCAAACCTGTTTTGGTTCAGGGACTGCCCAGGTCCCTTTTCTGGCGGGGGACTGCCCCCTCACAGGGGGTGAAGGGAAACTGCTCATCGTGAAACCAGACTTAGGGTTACTACTGATGGAGCTGGGACTGCTCCCCCCCCACCTTCCCCCAGCACCAACCGTAGTACGTGAGCGCTGAGGGAAACCCCCCGTCGACCCGTCAGAGAGGGGCGATGCCGCACATAGGGAGCGGCCCCCCGATTACGGAGATTTCCCTATGTATTTGATTTTTTCTTCCCCCCTCAATGCGGGAAAAAGGCTCCCATTTTGGCCGGAGCGAGGGTCCAACTTTATAAAATGAACTTTTAGTCATCCCCCCACCTTTAACCGAACCCCCCCCTGCTATTTCTCTCTCATGTTGGTCCACCAAAATCCCAGGGGCAGGCCCCCGTCTGGGGTTATACAACTCTGTCTGACCTTCACCCCCCTATATCAAAACCCCCGCCCGCTCTTGTCACCTGCACCTCAAGAATCTCCAAATCCTCCATTTCTACGTGGAAACAACTCAAAATCTCATTTTTGCCTTTATTTTATTTCATCTTTTACTACTGTAACTCCCTATTTTTTTTCCTCTTTAAACTCTCCCCACCCAAATTGTCCCGAATGCAGCAGCCCGGCTTTTTTTTTTTTCCCCCGCCAAAATGTCCTCTACCCT
>JAODAL010081979.1:0-11731 GCA_025379985.1 Phyllomedusa bahiana
TGGGGCAGGGCCCCTGGACTAAAGCGGGGTTTTGCTGCTGCCCAAATTCACCATCGACATTGTAATCCATGGGGGAAAATTACATTTCCCCAATAGCAACCTGGAAGGGCAGTAAAACCTAAATTGGCACGGGGGCCCTTTTAAATACGGGAAGCTGATCTTTGTAGGGGCTCTTTTCTTTTGGAAAATTTGGGAGTAATTACCAAAAATTTTTAGACCACCGAACATGATCAAATGTGTGCCCCTTATGGACAGTTTTTAAAAAGTGTTGTTCACCAAAAACCCCCCCTTTAAAAAATAAAATCAAAAGGGGGTTTCCCGGGGACAAAAAACCATTATTTTGATTTTTTTTTATAAAATTAAAGGGGTTTTCCAAGATTTAAAAAAAAACCTCCCCCCCAAACTGTGCTTAAACAGAAAATTAATCCAAACTTACCTTTCCCCCAACACCACGGTTTCAGCGCTGCCAGAGTCCAGTGTCGCCCCCTTAAACTTTGGTGCCCCCCTTTGATGGCTGCATCAGGGAAAACCTTTAAAAGGGATGTCAATCCCTGACCTCGGTCACATGCTGAAACATGCAGATTGGTTACATCATCATGTAAATTCAAAAAACTTTAATGTCATTTGAGAAACGGGGGAAATCGGGAAACCTTTTCCCTGGTAAACCGCTGGGGTGGTACTGTACATGATTGGCATATAAGCTTTTCTTTTTTGAAAGCTAAACCCTGTTTGGGGGTATGTTCACATGGGCAAATTTTTTCCGGCACAAAATTTCCCCGTGTATTTGGGGCTCTAATACGGCTGATGCGCCCCAAAAAATTTAACGGTAAATTACAAAACCTAGGGATTCCCGCCTCCTCTCCCCGCTCGAACAATACAATCGTTTTGGTAGCGGGGGGGGAGATGAGCGCCCATGCCATTCCCTTTTGGCCCAGAAAACGTGCCACCAGTAATGATGTAAAGGGGGAAAGGTGACCCCCCGCCCCCCCGGCCTTTGGAGTATCCCCCTGATCACGCAACCCCAAACACTGGGCAAAATTTCGGACCTTACTGTACGCACACAAATTACGCACTGTGAACATACCTTCCCGTAACGAGAGTGCAGGAGATTTATAATCTAAAAAAGTGCACAAACCCAACAGGGGCGCAAAGGGGGGTTAAAACTTGTCTTTTAACTTGGGAAAACAATCACCTCTGCAAAAGTTAAATTCAGAAAGGGAGTGACTCACTAGGGGTCAAAGGTTACCCAGCGGGAAAGAAATCATAAAAAAGGGGAGGGAAATCGGGTTGGTAAACAAGAAAAACCCTTGGGTGTTCATTACAGTAATAAAACCCTTCTTTTATTTCCTAAACAAAGCAAAATCAAGACAGCAATGATTTTGGGGAAAATAGTTTTTCCATTTCCCTTTTCCCCCTACATTTTAAAAAGCTAATAAATTGGGGTGAAAACCCCCTTTTTGGGGCAACTAAAAGGGAAAACGGGGAAAAACCAGGGGGGCACAAAAAAAAACCCTGGCCTACGGGAGTGCCCCAAGGAAGGAAACACTAAAATGGATAAGGAAAAAGAAACTGAAATCGATGTCTTGACCCCTTTTTCCGGACCCCAAACGGGAAATTTTAGGGGTTTTATTTTGGTGGCCGAAAAGCCTCTAACGGGGCAGGCACCAAAAAACTCCCACAATTTGGAGAGGTGCTACCCACTTTTGTTTAAACCAAAAATATACCCCCCTTTTTTTTTAAAACCCAGGCAGAGGGGTTTCCCCTTTTGGGGTTAGCTGACCCCTTTTTTGGGGCTTTAGCTCTAGCTTGACAGTGATTGGGGGCTAGCTTAGCTACTCCATTTGGCCACCCCAAGCTACCCCGTTTCAAGAAATGTCCCTGATGAAATTGGAGCTTTTTACCCCTTGGGACCCCCCTTGAAATTGGGAGATCAGGGTATTTTTTTTGTACTTGTGGGAAGTTCGATTTCCATTTTTTAAAAAAAAATTTTTATGCTTTCTCGAAAAAACCTTCTCTAAAAACCATGATTTTGCTTTTTTTTTGTAGAATTTTACAGTCAAACAGGAAAAAACCCTTGTAAAGTTTTTAATAGTGCCCCCTTTCCCAGGAACATTCGTTTGCCCCCTTTCCCTTTTTTGAATCCAAAAAAAGGGAAGATCTCTCCTTAGGGAGAGAAACCTTTTTAGGGTGTGGGATTCGAAATTCCCCTTTTGCACTCCCAAAGCTTTCGCAAAATCCCCAAGGCATTAGGGGAAAAGGGAGCTGGGGAGCTCAAGCCCCCTTTGGGATGTAACGAATCCTCAAATTTCCCCTTTAACCCATTTGGGTTTTTGGGAAAGAAAAAGGGATATTACCAAGCCAGCAACACCCCCCATCGTAGCCCAACCTTTTCGGGGTTTTTCCCCCGTCATACAGAGCAAAGCGATCCCTTGGCCCTTGGCTAGTGGGGGGAAAATGAGTGGCCCCCAAAAAGGGGAAGATCTCCCCTTTAATGGATAGCGCCATAAAGGCGTGTGCGAGTTTCCCGAAATTGCCTTTTGAAAACTCCACAAAGCATCTGCTTATCAAAAAAAAAATAGGGGAAAGGAATGAAAGCTCAGATTTTTTAAATCCTCAAAATAAATCGTTTTCCCTTGCATTTTTTAATTATTCTAATTTTATTATTCAAATTTTGGCCTATCCACATCTGCTCAAAGGACCCAAAAGGCGTATGGGTTTAATTGGGTCATTCTGGGTGCTGAAAGCCCTGAACAAAATTTTTAAAGGAGTTTTTTTCCGTCCTTTTTGAAACAAAAAAAAAATTTTTTTTTGAAATTTGTTTTATCCTATTTCCCACAAATTTTCTTTACTTTTTAAAATTGTTTTTTTAAAAAAATTTTTAATTTATTAAAAGATTCTATTCCCTATTTCCCCTTTTTTTTAAAGTGGGAAACCTTTCCCTTGGGGGACTTCTCATCGACAGATGGCGCACTGATTGCCCCTTTCCAAAAAGGAGCATTCATTTTTCCCTGTCAAAAAAAAAACCATAAAACCCAATAAAAGAAAGGGACCCGGCACAGGATGGTTTTTTCGCCAGAAGAAAATTTAAATTTGCATAACCTTTGGAATAAATTCTACCAGGATTTCTGCTTCAAATTTTCATTTTGGGGATAATGCAGTTTTTAAATTTTCCTTTTTTTTTTTTTTTTTTTTTTTTTTTTTTTTTTTTTTAATACTCCTTACTACAAATATGTACCTTTTAAAAAAATTTATTATTGGAATCCAAAATCAAAAGGGATGTGGAAGCCCAGAACCAAAAATGAAAAATAAACATCCCAAATTTTTGGGGGCAATTTATAAAGGGCAGTTGCCCCAAATTTCGGGGCTAAATTTTTGGTCCCCAAAAAAAAACCACTTTTCACCCAAAATTTACTATGTTTTTTTAAGACTGTTTTCAGATTTTTTTTTTTTTTCGCCCATCAGGAAAAGGGGGCGTGGCGCGTAAAAGGGGGGGTTTTCCCGCATAAAGGGGGGTGGCTTAAATTGCCCCAAATTTTTTGTCGCTTTTTTCTGGTGAAAATTCAGCCAACAAAAATTGGGGGTACAAACTTAGACCAAACCCATCTAACCGCACCAGATTTATCAACACGGGATACTGGGGGCCGCATTGAAGACTGTCTGGCCCTAATTTTTACATTTCCCTAAAAGTCAACACTTTTGATAAATCTGCCCCCGTTGGCAAAAAAAATCCGACGCAGAATCTGGGGTTGGATCCCCCTTGGATTTTTTCTGGGGGATTATAACTCCCAATTGGAAATTTTTTTAACTCCCATTTTGTCAAGGTTAACCCATTAAAAATTAAGCTAACCCTTGGGTAGGACTCTGACAGGGAATCCCACGTCAAAAAATTGGGACATGTCAAGTTTTTTTTGGTCCACATCTTTGGGTTTTAACAATCGCAGGGGAAAAAACCCCAAAAACCTTTTCTGTATCACGTTTTCTCATTCAAATGCGGGGGACCTGTTTTTCTTTGGGCCTTTGGGCCCGCAAGATCCCCTTAAATTTTAAAAATTGGGGTTTGGGGAAAAAAAGGGTTTCAAAAAGGCCCATGAAGGGGTTAAAATTCATCTTTTGTTTGTGAAAAAATTTTTTCACCCCCTTGTCAACCCTAAAAAATTTAATAATAAAAAAAAAAAAGCAAACTCAACTTTTTTGGGTTTAAAGGGGGTTTTGCTAAACTACAAGGATTGCTTTTTTTAAGTTTAAAGACTTGCAAAAAAAGTCATTTTGCAATAATGTCCTTTAACAGTGCCCCTACCTATTCCTGAACCCCCCTCTTGTAGGGTTTTTGCATCAGTTTCCTCAGATGGGAAAAAATAGCTACAAAACCTGTTCGATCTCCCTTATGGGCTGTGGGAAACTGGTTGCTATAGCTACAGACCTGTTTGATCTCTCCTGTTAGGCTCCCCATTTGCGGGTCGCATAGCAAAAACCGGGGCCCCCCCCTTCAACTGCAGCCTAGACAAGCCAGTAAACACCCCCTAAATTTAAAAGGGAAACCAAGAAAACAGGACGGGAGGTGAGTTTGAATCAATGTAGTGAGGCAACCCCTTTAAACATTTTAAAGGGGGTTTGTGCTGTTTTTCCCTTTTAGGTTTTTTAAAACCCAAAAAGTGTCAAAACCCGTTCAAAAGTTTAAATTCTAAAAGAGATCTAGATGTCCCAAATTTCGTGTAATAAATACTTTTGGGGTATGTTCACCCCCGGGGGTAACAGCGGAAACGAAATCGCCGCGAATAATTACACGTCACTTTCTCCCCCCACGTTCAGTACATCAAGGGACGAGGTGTAATCCATAGTTCTTTTAATGAACGTATTAAGCCCAAATACGCGGTGAAATGCGCACCGAAATTTTTCCGCCGTGTGAACATACACCCCCGGGGCCTTCAGGACAAACGGTCTACAGTAACGCGCCACCCGGGGCCATTCCCTATCCCAGTCTTTTCATTTTAAACTCTTATTTTCGCTAATAAAAAATTGCATTGTCTACCCCCAAAAACCATAAATTTCGTCGTTTTCCCTTTCTGGAAAAACGAAAAAACAAAAATTTGGGAAATCATGTTTTCCTACCCGCCCTTGGAATGTGTTTCCAAAAATTGTGTTAAATTTCCCTTTTTCCAATTTTAAACATATAAATTTTTTTTTAAATCGGGAGTTTTTGAAATTTTGGTAGTTAAAAAAACAAACCGGGAAGTTGAGTAAATTTTTAAAAACCAAAATTTTCGGCACAGTTTTGGCCCCCTGCTTTTAAAAAATTTTCCCCCAAAGCAAGCCATTGAGCACCCCCCCCCTTTTTGGGGGCGCCAGGGCGCATCTCGCTCTAAAAAAAGTTTGGGGAAATTTTTTCCATTTTTTTTTCAAAAAAAAAATTCTTATTTATGAGCTGGGACACTGCCCCCGAGGGGAAAAAAGGCCCCCAAAGTATTCCCCTTCCGCATTTTGGCCCGACACTTTAAACACTGTTTTCCTGGTACAAAATTTAAACCGCTCTGGTTATGGAATTGAATAAAAAAAACGACCATAAAACCCCTTTTATTTTGGGGCCCACTGGGAGGCTAAAAACATAAAAACATACCCCAGGGTGTTTCATTTGTATATACCATCTACACACAGTGTTTTTGGGTTTTCCCAGACTATGACTCGAAAAATTTTAAAAAAAATCTATTGTCCCTTTCCCAGCTATTTTAGGTCATTCCTCTTTATTGTCCCCAAAAAAATTGCAAAAAAAAAAAAACAATTTTATTACATTTGGGTTTTTTTTTTTTTTTTTTTTTTTTTTTTTGCCTTGTGCACTCTGCAGGTTTTTTTCATTTAATGTTTGGGGAGCAGTTTTTTTTTTTTTTTTTTTTGTTGTTTTTTTAAATCATGAAAAATCATGAAAAAAATTTTTTTTATCAAATTTTTTGCAATGAAAAAATAAGGCAAACGAAACCATTTAGCAACTTTTTTTTCCTGAAAGGGCCCTACTTAAAATTCAAGCTGCTATAGGAAATTTGGGTTTATTTTTTCAACGCCCATTTTTACTTGAAAAATTTTAAAAACTAAAAGTTTTTTACTTTGGATGAATGAGGCCTAAAAGTTAAAGATGGGCATCAACTAAGCTTTTTTTAGAAAAAAACTAGCAGCCCGGGAGTTTTTTTTTTATTATTAGTTTTCCAGTTGCTTTTTCGATCACATTAAAGGGGTTGTATCATTTTTTTAAATGGGCTTTAGAATAAGGGGAAAAAGTGAAAACAAATAAATTTGCAGTTAAAAATGTCAATTTTCAAAGCTGTCTTTTTTATTACAGGATCCCTTATCCTTTTGTTTTTTGTTTACACTGAAAATTTTTCTGCGGCGGGTCCCTCCCCTTGTATTTTACTAGCTGAGAAACTCATTTACATTCTGTTCGGCCCCCCCCCGGGGCCCTATTCACGGGGCTTTCATTCCTGCCTTTCACCAAAGTAAGGGACCCGGGACATTTTACTCTGCAAAACCAGAAAAATACCCGAAAAACGCACAGGGCTTTTACAATCAGGAAAAAGCACAAATTTTGTGGGCGATCCCTGACTCTCCTTTATAAGAAGGGAAAAATAACGCCGTTTATAGAAAGCTGGATTCAACGAAAAAAAACTCCCCTGTGAGAGGGGAAGAGGGTCAGTGCTCAGGGCCCCAGATTTAATGCAGGGCCCTTTTTATGTTTCAGCTCCTTTCAAAAAAAAGACGGGAGGGAGAGACACAGTGAAAAGGGGGACTCGAGAGGGGGGGTCTCCCGGGGGGCCACCATGAACACGAAGGGGGGGTGAAAGCAAACCCAGCTGGGAGGGGAAGAAACGCCCCTGCATTTTTCAAATTGAGAAGCTGAGAGCAGTAGAATACCCAACTAAAGAAGCAAAACAACCCCTTTAAAAATGAACCTTCAGCCTAGAAAAAGGGTTTGGGGAGGGTTGCAATGTGCGTGGACAGGGCTAAGTATGGCTGGGGGTTAAGGGGAAACCCGCTCAAAATAAACGGTATTTTTCTTTCAGCAGAGAAATGCAAGATGCCAATTTTGAAATTTTTAAAGGGGAATGTGGCCCTCAAAAATGACTTTTTAGCTTTAAACCCAAATTTTTAAAGTTAAACCATTTTTAAAAAATTTTTTTTAAAAAAAATTCCATAAACAATTTTTAAAGTTTTTTGGTTTTTTGTTATTAAATCCGCAGTTTTCACTTTGGCCACTAGCCCCAATAATAGTCCCCCCACTTCCCTTTTTCTGTAGATAGAGATTTTTTTGTGTATCCTCCCTTTTCAGTTCAAACAAAGATTACACTGGAAAAGGGGACACCATTTTGGGATAGATACAAAAGGGGCCAAACCCTCCCCAAAAGGAATGCCCCCTTTTCCCCTTCTCCCCCCCCTGCCCACTGACTTCTTCCAAGGTTTTACAGAGCAAAGCTTACAAAACTCTCCTAAAAATCAATAGGACTGATCCCGGGCCACAGGCTCCTATGTGCATGGGAAACGGGTGTAAAACACCCTAAATTAAAGCAAAAAGCAGTGCAGAAAAATCATATGAAAATGACTGAATTTTAAATCTTTCAATCAGAAAATAAAAAAAGGAAAAAAATGGATCAGGGGCTTTAAATTTTAAAAAGTAAAAAAAACAAATTGGTGACAATTTTTCCCTTTAAGGGGCCTGGGCCCACATTTTTTACCCGCTTAGGGGGCAGAACACTAGTAGCAGCATGTCCCCCTGCTATCCTCAGCAAGTGCAGCATAACCTTTTGGGGTTTATAGGTTTCATTTACTATTGTGTAGTTTTAGTATCTAGTCCTGGTTTTTATCTGCCAAACGGGGTTCTTTTCCCGAGCTTTTACACAGATTTCATATAAAATTGGGCAACAAATTTCGCAAACAAATTTAGAGCTTTTTTTTTTTCCTGTTAAAATTAAGACACCATGACTGCAAACCCCAAGGGACCCATTGTAGTCAATGGAGTCCGACAGAAAGCTGATGGGTCCCTTTAACAGGTCCCCGCCCAAATCTTCTTTGGGCGGAGGTTCCCAACAAGGGTCCCAAAACGAAGTGAAACGGGCCATAGATTAGTATTTGTAAACCCCAAAAACCCGGGGTGCAACATATGGAAAAAAACAAATTCAAAAAATTTGTACCTTTTTGGGTCTGAAAAGCCCAAGCAAAATATTAACCGATTTGTGACAGTGTCCAAAATTATAAAGTGTAAAAATAATTTTGATAAACCCCAAAACCAATTTCTGGGCAGCTTTCTGCATCTGTATAAGAAGCAGAAAATTTTTTTATGCAGTATATCACAAAAGGATAGCCTGCCAAAAAATCTTTTCATTTCAAAAATTCCTTAAGCTTTTGATGAACCCCTTCAAAGAAAACCAAAAGTTCCCAAACAAAATCTAAGCACAAACGCTCATCCCCCAAATAAAAGGGTTTGGTTGGAAGATCTAGGGAAGAACCCAAAATTTTTTTCTAGTCCCTTTTAATTCTTGGGGCAGTTAAACGGTAAACCCTCTACTGCGAAAGGGTAGTTTTCAGAAAACAATTTTTCCTCTCAATGAAATCGTTCATGATCTGACAATATTTGAAAAACTTACCTTTTCTTGAACAAACCCCCTGGTTTTTTTTAAAATTTTTTTGACAGGCCTTTTAAAGTAGCAGAGTTAAAAATCCTAATGTTGGGGAAAAAAAAATTGAACCCTGTATTACTTTTCTTGAATTGTGAAGAAGATTTCCTGTAGGGTTGCTGGGGGATGTGTAAATTTTCTGCTTCCCTCTTCCATGCTAAAGTGGTTTAAACAATAAACTTGAGAGGGGGCGGAGCCCTTTGAATTTTTTTCTTTTAAAAAAATTTCAACTGGGGTAAAAGAAACATTTAAATGCCTGAGCGACACCCAAATCCTCTGAAGGTCTTTCACCTTCAATTTTAAAGGGGGAATTTTCGCCCCATCCCCTTTGTGTTGGGTTTCCTTTACTTTTAATTGCTCAGTTTCCTAAAATCCAGGGGGTTTCTTCCCTCCCCCCTGGGTTTTCTTAACGAAGGGGAGACATCGTACCTCCTTCACTGTTCAAACCCCTCAGTGTGTTTGTTTTGAGATCAATGGGATGGGGTAGGGACATCCTCCCCCCTCCTGAATCACAAGTCACAGTGTCGTTCCCCCTCTACCCGTCTTAGGTTAAAGTTCACACGGGTTTTTTTCGGGGCGTAAATTTTCGGACGAAATTTACGTCCCAAATACGTCCTGAAAAAACGTTTTTCAAATAAAGAACAAATTTGATGAGCATTGATTTCCAAAGTAAAATACGCCACGTCGTCACCAAAGAGGGGGTATTTCGTGACGTAATTGCGGGCGTAAATACGTCCGTAAAATTTTATCGAAAAAATTTAAATCCCCGTCACTTAATTTAGGGGTATTTTGCAAAAGTAAACCCCATATAAAAAATGGGGAATTTTTATTACGACTTTAAAAAACGCGCCACCACTTTTGTGCCAAAGGGAATTTTAAACGTTTAATTTTTTGGGGCGTATTTTTTCGGAAAGTAAAAGCGTCCGTAAAAACGCCCCGAAATAAAACCAAAGTAAACAAGCCTTATTTTGGGAAAATCTGTTTGTTTACATACCCCCGGGGCCCGCAAATTTAACCCAGACAGTCTTCTATAACTCAGACACTGAAAAACTTTACCCGCTGGGGGTTTGTTACAGTTGAATCCAGTCTTCAAATAACTCATCCAGAGCAAACACAGATCGTCTCCCTTCTATGTTTAAAAACGCAGGAGCATTAGGCACCGACAAATTCTGCTGTTTTCTGATTGTAGAAGGGGGACTTTTAGGGTTAAAAGTGGAGCACCTGGCTGTGCAGAGTGAAATTGTTCCCGGCCCCTTAAATTTTGATGAGAAGAGGCAGGAATGGGAAAGCTTTTCCCCCTGAATATCCCCGGGGGCCCAACAGAAAGTAAATTTTTTGGGAGAGCCGTCAGGGCCCAAAGAAAAGAAAGGAGGTGGGAACCGACCGGCACTGGGGAACAGTTTTTTTCAAAAAAACGAAAAATAAGGAGACGGTGAAAACAAGACAACTTTGGGTAATTACATCCAAAATTTCAAAAATTTTTCTTGATTTACTGTTCCCCCCTTTTTCGAAGACAAATTTTAAAGTAATGATTCAACCCCTTTTAAACTATTCGTCCTTGATTTCTCGAGCGCCCCTTTTTAAATTCTTTAAATTTATTTACACCCCATGCAGCAAATTTAGGCAACGTGGGCCCCTAGGCTATGATTTTTCCCAAATTTCCTTCCCTCCAAGTAAAAACGACAGGGTTTCCCAGGGGGGGATGGGTTTTGAAAACTTCCTTGGGAGGTTTTTTGCTTTTGAAAGACTGCATATGGGCCCAAAAATTTTAGGGGCAAATCTAACGGAAGGGGAAAATTTACATCGCCAAAATTTCAAAGCAGTTTTCAGAAAAAACTGGCGTACTTTTTCCCCTTGGCCCATGTTTTTGAATCCATTTTAGACCAATTTTTTGATATTTCTGGCCCCGTCTGACCAAAAGGGGGGGATTTAACCCAAAAGGGCAAAAAGCTTGCAGCAAAAATTTTTGGGCCGATAAATGGCAAAAACTAAAAAAAAAAATAAAGGTAAACTTTGGGGTAAACGTCAAAACAAGAACCCGATTTATCAACACAATGAAAGAATTTTGGTGCATTTGTACACTGACCTTATAAAACTGCCCCAAATGATTTTCTTTTTTTTCCAAACCAGCCCAAGTATCCCCTTATTGGCGTTTTTTCCCTTGAGTATTTTACAGGGACGTAATTAAAATTCTAGGCCCGAAAACAAACGAGTGTCCCCATCATCAAAAAAAAGGGAAAAGGGAAACCGAGTGTGAAATACATAATAAAAAGTTAAATTATTGTGCCATACACAGAGAAACTTGAAAAGTAATGCCAGCTTCGTTGAGAGCTTTTAAAAAGCTTTATTTACTTTTTCTTGTGTTGAAACTTTGCAAGAGAAAAAACCAACAATCCACTTTCAATCAAAAAAGTCCCCCCTGACGTTTTGGGGCGTCCGACCCCTTAAAAGGGGGCTCTCGCAAAAGTTTTTTTCACCCAGTTGGGGAAAACAAAAAAAAGATTTTTCCAAAAATATTGCGGGTTTTTTTGTTGTTTTTTTTTTAAGCACTACAAAAGATTTTTTACCCCTTGCTTCTCTGGGTTCCCCCAAATGACCGCCTGTGACTTCCCCCCCCCGTGTTTGTTCAAAAGATAGCAGGGGGTGTGTATCACACAGGTCACCCAGCTACAACTTTTGGCAGTGAAGTTGTTTTTTATTATCTTTCAGACAAAAGACGTAATTGTACGTTTACTTTTCCTAAAAGCTTCCCCGGGTTTCAGCTGGGATTATTGTTAGCAGAAGTCTGAATCGCGGACTCATATGCTAATTACAGACAGCTTGACCAGGAAGGCAGAGCAAAACGCATTATTTCTCCTGCATCCTGCAAATTTGAGATGACAACCCTTTAAACATAGCATGCAGGGGGGCGTGGCCCCGCTATTCCGTGTAAAATCGCACCCCCGTGTGGCTCCCCCCGGCCGCCTTTAGAAGCAACTGGGCATTGGGATGACACAAAAACCAACAAAAGCTGGCCGGGTACCAGGGCGCTGTGACCCCCCCGGATCACAATTGCTAACTTCTTTGCCCCGCGGGGG
>JAODAL010081980.1:0-11731 GCA_025379985.1 Phyllomedusa bahiana
TGGTACTACTAAATTGCTGATTCAAATTTAACTAAAGGGGTTAATCTATAAACAAAGTTTTGACTGACCAAAAGTGAAAAAAACCCTGCCCTTGAAAGGAAAAAAGGGTTTTTTAAAAGGGTATTTTTTGGCACCTATCAAAATAAGTTTGTGGTTGACTCCCAAAATTTGCTGAAATCAAATTTAACTGAAAAGAAGATCAATCAACAAACTTGCCGCCCAAAAAAAGTAAAAAAAACACCTGCCCTTAAATTTTATAGGGGATTTTAAAAAGGGGTTATTTTTGCACCTATCAGTAAAAAACCTGGGGGTGACACAAATTTTGGCTGATTAAAATTTTAAAACCTGCAAGGGGGCCCTCTATAAACACAGCCCCTTTGCCCCAAAGAAAAAAAAAAACCCACTTATCTAAAATTTTATACGAAAATAAAAAGGTTTTTTTTGGGCATTTATCAACCTTTTGGTGACTACAAAATTGCTGTTTAAAAATTAAATTTAAAGGGTGGTTTAAAATCAAAAAAAAAAAGTTTAAGGGGAAAAATTAAAAAAAGGAGGAACACCTATTTTAAATGAAAAAGGGAAAAAATAAAAAATGGAGTTTTGCACCTAACAAATAGACCTGCAGTTACTGGGAAAAATCGGGTTATCCAAATTTAAATAAGGCAATGCAATGCCCAAACAAATTTTGGCTGTCAATATCCATACCTTTTATAGAGCTTCCCTGTTTAGCCCCCGGGGACCCCCCCTCCACCCCCCCCCCCCATTTCCCCTTTACAGCGGTAGATGCCCCTTTTAAAAATTTCCCTTTTGCCAAACTACCAAAAATCGCAAATCCTGATCAACCCTAACTTTTAAGGATCACAGCTAAAAGAAGAGCTGCCCTCGTGAAAAAATAAAATAATTTCGCTGGGGCTGTTTGCTGAGTTTGGGGGGAAACAGGGGAAAGGGGCCCCACGTCCAAATGCATGAAAACGCTGACAGACAGGGGGATCATGAACAGGAAGGCGGTTCTAGTAAAACGGGGTTCAGGAAAATTTTCCAAAAACGCAACCAAAACACTCCCAGTCATAAAGTGGGCACACACATCTCACCCCGGGCCCCAAAAATTCTGTAAGCGATTTTGCTCCCGGCCGCCAAAAGAAGGAAGGGGCCGAAAATGGCGGGGAATTAATAAAATTTAGGCACGGGTTTTCCCCTTTAAATTATCGCATGAAAAAAAAATACGATCAACGAAAATACCGTCCCGATTTCAACTTTTCGATAAAAAACGTTTAAAACACTACTAGGGTTTACAGGGGTCCAGCTTGTTTCAAAAATTAAAAAAAGGGGTTTTTACATAAAAATTGGATAAAAACCTGCCACCCTGACATTAAAATTTATTTAGCACGGGCCCGGGTTCTAAATAGTTTTAAGATAGGGAAGATTTGCCCAAAAATGTATAAACCTACCTTTGCGGGTTTCAACATACGGGGGGCGTATTGCTTCCCCAATACTAAAATTTTTGGGGCTCGGGCCCAGACCACCTTAAACCCTTGGGTTTTGGCGGTTTTCAAAACTGTTTTTCGCCTATTTTTGGGCGTCAAAAAAATCAAAAATTGTGTCACTTCTATGGAATTTGGGGGTTGTAAACCACGCCCCAGAATGTCCTAATCTTTGGCATTTTAAAAAAAAGGGCGTCCCCGCCGGCCTTATTGTGCCAAAATTTGGGAAATTTCGACTTTTTTAAAATACATCTAAAACGGGTCAAACTAATATTTTTTAAATGCTATTTTAACTGGCACGCCACGTTTTTACATGCCCGCCCTAATGATAAATGATACATAGTTCAAAAACTGTAAAAATGAAAAATCCAAGAGGAATAAAGACAATGCAGAAGGACAAGGGCAACCCCTATTATGCATTGTAGGCTTCCTTACATACTTAAAAAACTTACTGATCAATGATTGTGGTGCAGGGAGAGAGAGAGGGGAAAAGAAACAAAAAGAGAGAGAGGGGCTGGAAAAAAAAAAAATGCAATTTTTTTGCAAAATTTCCCCAAAAATTTGTAGGGACAGCTGTAAAACTCCATTTTTGGAAAACCACAAAAAATTTTTTTAAACTTCAAAGTGTTTTCCCTAAAACAAAAGGGTTAAAATTACCCCATTAAAGCTGGCACAGTTGCCTTGCTTTTTTTTTAAACCCAAGGATATTTTTCCCAAAACTTCTCCTATTTTTACTTTTTTTTAGTAAATAGGGAATAAAAGATTTTGTTTTGTTTTCCCGGTGCTTTTTTTTTAAATTAGCTTTTTTTTAAAGGGGGGGGCCCAAAGGGTTTTCCCGGGTATCTATTCTAGGCACAGGGGAGGAGTAAGGATTTTAATGAAAATAGCTCCCTTTAAATCAGGAAAAATTTGGTTTTGGGCTACCCCTTTTTCCCCCAAATTTCCCCTTTTTTACATAAACATCGGGGAGGGGTTTTAAGACTCAGAATAGAAAGAGATTGAACTGAATTATGGGACACAGCAGGATTTATTTTATTTTTTTATGGAGGGTTTAACGTAAGGTATAATAATGTCACAGAAAGGGCTCTTTTTTCTTTAAGCCGGGCTGGGATTACTATTTTGCTTCCCCAAAATTTTGAATAGTTTGCCATTTTATTATCAAAAAGGGGGAGGCCACATCAACCCCCCACCCCACTTGCACACCCCCCAATTCCCCACAGGGCAAGCACCAGGGGGCCTCATAAATTTTTGCTGAAATCACTGGCAACTCCCCCAAAAAACCGGGGGTACTGAAAAGGGGGGCATTGCCCCCTTTCATTAAAACTGCCCCACTTATTTGGGGTTCCCCCGGCCTTAAATTTCTCATTATCATCTACTGTAGAAATGGACAGCCTTAAGAGTGGGGGAAACCCTGGGGAAAGTCCCACGGGGCATATCCCCCATCCTGCTTTAAAAAAGGGGTTTCCAAAACCTGTCACATTTGGTTTCACCCCCCTCTTAATAATAAACTAAAACAGTAGTATTAATATATTGTATGGAGAAAGTGGGCACCCTTATTTGGGAAATGTTTTTTTGGGGCATTTTTTCACTTTTGGGCACAAAAATTGTAAAAGCGCGAAACAAATTTGGAAAAAGGGATGCCATGGGTATTAAAAAGTGTGGCCCCTTCCCAATTTTGGGTTTAATCTAAATTTTTGGGGAAAAATTTCCCAAAAAATTTAAACCCTAAAATTTTAAATTGGGGGTTTTGGGCTAGTTTTTGGTTTTCTAGGGGGTTTTTTAAAAGGGTTAACTTACCCTTTTAGCCTAAACTTCAGGGGGCCAAAAAACAAAATACCAAAGATCAAAAAATCACCAAGGGTTTTTTAATATGCAAAAAAAAAAAACACAAAATTTTATGTATTTACCAAAAATTTTTAAAAACCAAACAGCAAATTTTTGATCCGTGTAGATAACATTTTTTTAAAAATTTTAGATTGTTGGGAAATTTGGCATTGTTTCCGAATGTTTTTACACAAACGACCCCTTTGTCGAGGTTTTCTCCAATGAAACCTCCCCCGGTTTAAACCCAAATTTTGCTCCCAGGGTCCTTTTCTCACTGGCCCCTTTTTTGTCACTCCCCCAAAGTCTTTATGTCACTTCCCGATTTCCCTAGGCTTACCATAGGGTTTAAAAAAACCAAATTTAAATTTTGATAAAATACATTATTCAAATGTCACTTCCACTTTTTCACCTGGAAGGGAAATTTAAAGGCTACAAACCCGAAGTGGGCACCCGGGGGTTGAAGCCACAAGAGTCCTAGAGTAGGGCCAAAAAGTAAGCTAATTTCCCCAAGGGAAAACCCAACTTTGGGTTACGGTTATGGGTTTGGCTACCTTAGGGGTAGGGGTTTAAAGTTTGAAAAAGGGGGGACATAAAAAAAATTTAAGTTTAGGAAATCCCGATCCCAAACTTTTTTACGTTTTATTTTAACCAGTGTTTAAAAAAATCAGGGCCTTATTAGGGGAAGTGCAGTTATTAGTAAAACGTAAGAAAGTAAACCCAAATTTGGGGGCATCAAAAGAACTACCAAATAGGCCACCATCCAATGTAGGGTTTCCCTTTTGAGAAAGTGCGATTACTTTTTTATACCTTTAAAACAAGGGGTTTTGAAACCTCAAAACACAGGCACATGGTTTTTTTCCCGGGGGGTTCTTGTTTTCCCGGGACAGAGGGGAGGGAGTCACACAATATTAATTTCAATTTTCTGGGGGGGGTGAGGGCACTTCAAAGAACCAAAGGGCTGGGAAAATTTTTAATACAACCCAAACTTGGGGCATAAAAACGGGAAAAAAATTTTTAACCTTAAAGAATGTGGTGAACTAATTAAAAATATCTCAGATAACTGACAAAAGGGAAAACCATAGACAGCCAAAAGACTTTTTTTTAAAAGGGCCCCCGCCAATTGGGAAAAAGGGAAACTGCTGGAAATTCATCTTCCTGACAATTTTTGGGTCCTTTAAACCCGGGGGAATATTTGGAAACCCCCATCAAAAATACTAAAAAAAAGGGAAAATTCTAAGGCATTCATTCAAAACTAAAAATTTGTGCGAAAATATTTTGGGCATGCAAATTTAGGGAGGCAAAAAAAAAAAATTTAGACATTACAACAACAAATTAAAAACTAACAATCACAAAACCCGGGGGTTTTTTTTCCCCTGCGTCAAAAGGCATTTAGAAGAGAATAAAGAACCCAGATCAAAAAAAGCGGGAACATTCTTTCGGTTTTAAAGGGGAATTTGGAAATTTGGGAAAAGAAAGTGGGAAAAATGCAAGAGAAACTGACACGGGTTTTTGGCCTCGGCCCCTCATCTTGGGTTGAAATGCTCCACATTAGCCCCGGCAAGAGGACAAAAAAAAGAAGGAAAGGGGAGCACAGTGATAGGGGCAGGGCCCCCCCCCTGATAAATTTTTTAACAAAATTTAAACCCCCTTTAAACATGTTTTAAAATCAATGGCAATTTTCCCGCCCAAAAATTTGGGCCCCGAAGGGATCTGGGCCTGCAAAAATCTTTTTTGCAACCAGCTCGCTGCTGTTTGCGTTAAAGTGGAAACACTTATTCATCTTTTTAGAATTTATTAATCAGTATAAATTTTTTGCTGCTGTTATGGCTTCTGTCCACTTAAACGGGCTCTTTTCTTTTTATTCACAATATGAATTTTTTTGGGGGCATCCCCAAAATTTAAACCAAATTGGGGTTTGGGGAAAAATCCTTTCGCCTGTCAAAGATTGATGAGTTATACATTTACAAATCAAAAGGCCCAGATGAAAAAAATGGGCTTTTTACCTCTTGGGAAAAGTAAAGAAAATAACTGGTTTTCTTGGGAAACAAGGGGAAATTAAATGTTTGCTTTCATTTTCAAATTTCAAGGGATGGGGGGATGTAGTCCAGGAAAAAAATTGTTTTCCCCTTATGTTTTTTTATTGTCACACCCAAAAAAGGTTTTTTGATCCCTTAATAGAAAGGGTTTTGTTTTTAAAAGGAAACCAGAATTTTAAAAAAAAATGATGGGATTTTTCAATTATTACGGGATACCATTAAAAAGAAAACATTTGTATACATTTTAATAGGGATTGGGGGAAATTTTTCAAAAATTTGATTTTGCCCAC
The DNA here is from genome assembly GCA_025379985.1 of Phyllomedusa bahiana. Classification (NCBI taxonomy): domain Eukaryota; kingdom Metazoa; phylum Chordata; class Amphibia; order Anura; family Hylidae; genus Phyllomedusa; species Phyllomedusa bahiana. The sequence continues at coordinate 5,632 of JAODAL010081980.1, forward strand.
TTTTCCCAATTTTTTCCAACAAAAATTTTCCCCTTTTGGTCCCCAATTACTTCGGGATGAATCGCGGTTTAAAAAAACCTATTTCCAGGGTGGGACAGAGCCGGGAGGGTGCTGAGACTTGTGGGCCCGGGTTTAAAAATGGGAAAAAGGGGGCGGGGGTTTTGGGTTTTATACATGTTTTTGGGGTTTTTGGATGACAAAGCTTTTGTCGCTGCTCTTGAATCGCTTCACTATAAAAAATTTCCCTTTTGGGGACTTAAAAAGGGGGAAAACTTTCCCAAAAAAAATAAAAACGGGAATTACCTGATAAAGGGCATTTGGGAAACGAAAACTAGAAAAAAACATGCGGGGGGCTCAGGGGGGCAACACATTTACAAGTTGGAGGGACGGGAGCAGCCACAGCAAAACAGGGATGAGGCAGAACAGTGGCACAATGACTTCTAAGGTGGGGAAAAAAAAGGAGTAGGCCCCAAAAGTGGGACAATGACAGAGTGTGTAGGTCACGCGCACCCCAGGCAGGGGCAAAAGAATCAGACAGGGCACAAAGAAAAAGGGGGTGGTTTAAACAAAGTACAGCCCCAAACAGCAGCATGAGGTCAGACAGTTTGGGGACAATGACATTCTTTGGGGTTTGCAAAAATGGAGTAGGGCCCCAAGTGGCACAAGACAGAGAGTGGGGGCTGACGGCAGCCGCAGCATGAGGTCAGAAGGGCACAATGATAGGGTGGGATGTACCCGCAGCAGCATGAGGTAAAGAGCTGGCACAATACAGGGTGTGGAAATTTACCCCCAGCAGCAACATCAAAACAGCAAACAGCAAGAGGTCTAGAGTGGCACAATGACAGAGTGTGGAGGGTTGGGAGCAAACCAGTCCCTGGTAAAGATAGTTAGTGGCAATCAGAAAATGTCCCCGCAGATTTGTAGCACAGACTGGTGGGGCATCAGAATATTTTTTTGAAAGGGAAGTTTGTGGGGGGTTCCAGACTCATTTCTCACAGTTTTGGGGGAGGCATCATGGCGATGTAATCGACGCTAAGAGGTTGGGGGGGGGGGGGGGGGGGGGGGGGGTGGGGGGGGGGGGGGGGGAAATCCTGGCCGAAAAAACGGGCCGATTCATCTTTACAAAGGTCGTCGTTCCCAAAATTTCCCATCCCTTACCCCCCAGCGGGTTTTTCCTTGGGGGGGACGATGGCCCCCCCGCACTGAACACCCCCCCCCTGATGCCACACTACCGCCGGGGAAGAAAAGCTTTTCCACTGCAAAAATTTTTCCAAAATTTCGGCCACACATCCAGGGTTTTGGGTGCCCAGTAATCCCCCGGGTCTTCTAACGGGGGGGCAGGGGGAACTGGTCCCCAAATAGGCCCAAACCAAACCTTTTTGGTTTAGGGGACTGCTCCAGGCCTGCTTTCGCGGGGGACTGCCCTCCTCACTAGGGGAGTGAAGGAAGCTGGGTCATATGACCCAGACTTAGGTTGCTGCTGATGGAAACGGTACTTTTCCCAACCCCCACCTTCCCCCCGCAACCCGCGGCAGTAGTTTTGGGGACGCTTTAAAACCCCCCGGGCAACCCCCGTCAGAGGAGGGGTGATGCCCGGGATATAGGCAGCGGCCAACTGACCAAAGGGGTAATTCGCTATAGTATTTGAGTTTTTCTCCCTCTCAAAACAGCTGGGAAAAAGGGTCCCCTTTTTTGGGCCCCGTAGCGAGGGGCCAATAGGGGGGAGAGTCAGAAGTCCTCCCCTGCCGGGTGCTGACTATTCGGGGTGTCACAAAACCAAAGGAAAATCAGCAAATTTTGCGGCCCTTGGGACAAATGACTCCGAGGGCTCCCTGCCTCCCTCTCCACTGTATACTGCCAAAGGGTGCTTGCGGGTCATCTCCCCATTTTCCCTCTACCCCCTCCACTGCTCCTTTCTCCTCCTCCTTTGTTTACCTGGGGAGAAAACCCTTCAAATTTTACCAGACAAAGCCCCTTTGGGGCCCCCAAAGTCCTCCTCCTCCTCCATTTTATTTCCCCCCCCCGACTCTTTTGGCCGGGGAATGTAGGGGGGGCCCCGTCTCCAATTCCCCCGCCCAGACAATTTTTCAGCATCTGTTCCAGGACATGAACAATGGAAAAGATGGTTTTTAATCCCGTAGCCCCCGGCACTGACAAAAAAGTTTCCTCCTCAAAAAGGCCTCAGCAAACGGGGAGGGGTCACGCATGACTGGGCCCCTGGCTGAAAATCAAAGTTCCCCAGGGGGGTACTCTTGTCCGCCGGGTCATCAAAAAATTGTTAAAAGGCCTTTTTCTGTTTTTACAGTCGGGCCAAAATGGCAGGGTGGAAATTTCAATGGGTGGAAAAAATCGCCATATCAGAGTGGTTGGGGGGGGGCCCCTTCTGCCGCTGCAACCCGAGAGGTTGTTCCTGGCTTTTTAGGGATGGATAAGTGCTTTCAAAAGTTTTTTCCCGGGCCATTTTTAGAATCTCTGAAAAGTCCCCAAAGACTTTAGGAACCCTTTTTACAACCAGATTGAACACATGCGCCATGGGAGGGGGATTAACCCCAACCCCCCACCAAAACCCCATTCCCCCACCAACAACACCCAAAAACCACACACTTTTTTTCTTATGGGGTCCGGGCCAAATAGCCTTTTTTTTGGCCCCCGCTCAAAACCCCATTTTCCCCCTACCCAAAAACCAAAACCCAAAACTCCCCCCAATGTACCCAAGCCCCCTTCCGTCCCCTTTTTTCCCCCTTACAAAGCCCCAAACTTTCCAAAAATAACAACAATTCCCCCCCAACCAAACCCCGCCCCCCAAACTAGAAAGGCCCAAAATCCACCGGTTTCCCGCCCCTGGTTTAATCCAATTTCCCCCACCAAAAACAAAAAATTGGTCCAATAAAAAAATTTTAATCCGCCTTTTTTAAAAAACAGGCACACGGGCCCTATCCCTTGTCCCCGTGGGGCCGAAAATGCAAACCTTTTTGGGGGTCCCCCGCACCCCCGTACCCCCAAACCCCCAACCGTGCCCCAAACCCCCTTGGTACCCCGTTTTGACCCCCCTTTATTAAAATAAAATTTTAAAAAATTAATATACAAGGGTTTTGGGGGGGGGGGGGGCCCCCCCGGGGGGTTTTGGGGGGGTTTGGGGGGGGGGGAAAAATTTTTTTTCCCCTTTTAAAACCCCCAAAAAAAAGGGCCCCCCCCAAAAAAAACCCCCTGCCCGGGGGGCCCAAAAACCCCCCCCCCCCCCCAATTTTTTTAAAATTTAAAAATTTTGGGGGCCCCCCCCCCCCAACCCCCCGGGGGGGGGCCCCCCCCCCCTTTTTTCCCCCCCCCAAAAACCGGGGGGCCCCCCCCCCCCAAAAAAATTTTTTTTTCCCCCCCCGGGCCCTAAAAAACCCCCCCCCCCCCCCCCGCCCTTTTTTGGGGGGGGGGGAACCCCAAAAAACCAAACCCCCTTTTAACCCCCCTTTTAAAAAAAAAAACGGAAAAAAAACCCCCTTTTAAACCCCCCAAAAAAAAAAAAAACCCCCAACCCTTTTCCCCCAAGAAAACCCAAAACCCCCCCCCCCAAAAAAAAAAAACCCCCCCTTTTTTTAAAAAAAAACCCAAAAAAAAAAAAAACCCCCCTTTTGGGCCCCCCCTTTTTCCCCCCAAAAAAAGGGGGCCCCCGGGGGCCCCCCCCCCACCCCCCCCTTTTTCTCCCCCTTTTTTTTTTTTTGGGGTTCCCCTTTTGGGCCCCCCAAAATTGGGAAAAAAAAAAAATTTAAAAAAGGGGGAAATTAAAATTTTTTTAAAAAAAACCCAAAAAAAAAAAAAAAAAAAAATTAAAAAAAAAAAAAAAAAATTTTTTAAATTTTTAAAAAAAAATTTTTTTTTTAAAAAAAAAAACCTTTTTAATACTTTAAAAAAAAAAAAAAAAAATTTTAAAAAAAAAAACCTTTTTTTTTTTTCAAAAAATTCCAAAAAAAACCTTTTTAAAAATTTAAAAAAAAAAAGGGCCCCAAAAAATTTTTTTTCCAAAAAAAATTTTTAAAAAAAAAAAAAAATTTTTTTTTTTAAAAATTTGGGGCCCAATTAAACCCCAAAAAAAAAATTTAAAAAAAAAAAAAACCCGGGCCCCCCTTCCCCCCCCTTTTTTTTTGGGGTTTTCCAAAAATTCCCTTTTTTTAAAAATTTTTTTCCGGGGGCCCCGGGAAAAAAAAACCCCCCCCCCGGGGAAATTTTTTCCCCGGGGCCCCCCCAAAAAAAGGGCCCCCAAAGAAAACCCCCCCTTTTTTCCCTTTTAAAAAAAAATTTTTTTCCCCCCCCTTTTTTTCCCTTTTTTAAAAACCCCCCTTTTTCCCTTTTTTTTTTAAAAATTTTTTTTTGGGGGCCCACCTTTGGGTTTTTAAAAATTTTTTTTTTTATTGGTTTTTTAAAAAAATTTTTTTTGGGTTTAAACCCCCAAAAAGGGGGGGGGGAAAAAAAAATTTTAAAAAAATTTTTTTAAAAAAAGGGGGGGGGGGGGAAAAAAAAAAAGGTTTTCCTTTTTCCCCCTTTTTTTTTTAAAGGGGGTTTTTTTTTTAATTTTTGGGGGGGGGGAAAAAATTTTTTTTTGGAATTTAAGGGAATTTTGGGGGGGGGGGGGGAAAAATTTGGGGAAAGGGAAAAAAGGGGGGGGGGGGGGGGGGGGGTTTTTTTTTTAAATTTTTTTTTTTTTTTTTAAGGGGGGGGGTTTTTTTGGGGGGGGGTTTGGGGGGGAGGTTAAACCCCCCTTTTTTTTGGGGGGTTTTTTGGGGGGTGGTTTTTTTTTTTTTTGGGGGGAAAAAATTTTTAATTTTTTTTTTGGGGTGGGAAATTTTTGTGGGGGGAAAATTTTTTTTTTTAATTTTTTTAAAAAAAAATTTTTTTTTGGGTTTGGGGGTGTTAAAAAAAAATTTTAAAAATGATTTTTTTAAAAAAAAAAAAAAAAGGCCCTTTTCCCCCCCCCCCCTTTCCCTTTGGCCCCCCGGGTTCCCCCTTTTTTCCCCCCAAAAAAAAACCTCCAAAACCCCCTTTTTTTGGGCCCCCCCCCCCCTTTTCCCCCCCCGGGGGGGGCCCCCCCCCCTTTTTCCCCCCCTTTTTCCCCCCCCCCCCTCCATTTTTTGCCCCTTTTTGTTTTTTAACCCCCCCCCCGGGGAACCCCCAAACCCCCCCAAACCCCCGGACCCCCAAAAATTTTTTTCCCCCCGGGGGGGGGTTTTCCCCCTTTTTGGGCCCCCCCCCTCCCCCCAATTTTCCCCTCCCCTTTTTTTGGGGGGAAAAAGGGAAAAAACCCCCCCCCCCGGAAAAGGGGGGGGAAAAAACCCCCCCCCCTTTTTCCCCCCCTTTTTTTTTCCCCCTTTTTGGGGGGGGGAAAATTTTTTGGGAAAAAAAAAACCCCCCCCCGGGGTTTTAAAAAGGGTTTAAAAAACCCCCCCCGGGGGGGGGTTTTCCCCCGGGGAAAAACCCCCCCCCCGGTTTTGGGGGCCCCTAAGGGGGGGGGCCCCCCAAAAACCCCCCCCCCCCCCCCGGGTCCCCGGGGGGGGCCCCCCCCCAAAAAAATTTTTTTAAAAAAAAAAAAACCCCCCCCCTTTTTCCCCCCTTTTTTTAAAAAGGGGTTTTTTTAAAAAAAAAAAAACCCTTTTTTCCCAAAAAATTTTTTTTTTTTAAACCCCAAAAATTTTTTCCCCCCCAAAGGGAAAAAATTTTTTTAAAATTTTTAAAAAATTTTTTTTTTAAAAAACCCCAAAAATTTTTTAAAAAAAAAAAAAAATTTTTAAAATTTTAAAGAAATTTTCCCCAAAAATTTTCCCCAAAAAAAAAATTTTTTTTCCCCAAAAAAAAAATTTAAATTTAACCCCCAAAATTAATTTTAAAAAAAAAACCCTTTTGGGGGAAAAGGGGGTTTTTTTTTAAAAAAAAACCCAAAAAAAAACCCGGGTTTTTTTTGGGGAAAAAAAAAAGGGGGTTTTTTTTTGGGCCCCCCAAAATGGAAAAAAAGAAATTTAAAAAAAAATTTAAAGTGGGAAAAAATTTCCGAAAAAAAAATTTTTTTTTTAAAAAAAAAAAAACTTTAGTTTAAAAAAACCCCCCCCAAAAAAATTTA
>JAODAL010081981.1:0-11730 GCA_025379985.1 Phyllomedusa bahiana
CATTGTTGGGGTCAGATGGATTTTCCGGCCACAGATGCAGACAACACGATTGAAATTTTAGATGACACGTGGCTAGCCAGGCAGGGACGGCTTTTTCTCTGGCAAAGAAATGCCTGCTCGGCATCTGTTATTGGGGGCAGGCAAGGGCCATGATGTGGCGGAACCATCTGTGTCCACCAGACGGAAAGGCAACATTTCCAAGGCCAAAAGCCTGGCAATGCCGACTTTCAAGGCTTTGGCTTTCAGAATGGTTTGGGTTAAAGTGTTTCTTCTGCTCCCAAACCTGGAAGACAGAAGGCTGGCTGCTAGACTGGCCGCTGTACAGCTTGCAGGTCGTCAAACTACGGCGGAAGGAGAAGGGGTAGGATGGGTCTCTGGTGGTGTTTGGTGGTACTCGGGCGACAGTGGAGGCTGAAGCGGAGTCTGATCCCTGATCATGACACTTTGAGAGACATGGGCAGCTGAGGAACGCTTGGTGGTGGCGGAGGAGGAGGCGGAGACAGAGGGTGTGACAGTGGTTGGAGGCCCGGCGTCGGTCTGGCCTTTTTTGGCCAAGTGTTGCCTCCATTTCAACTCATGCATTCGCTGCATGTGACTATACATGTTGGTGGTGGTTAAGGTTCTTGCCTCTACTTATGCGTTTACGGCAAAGGCGGCAATATGACATCGCTGGGTGAATTAGAGGCTTGCTCAAAGAAGGCGTAGGCTTGAGAGGTCCTGGACCTTTTTGACGGCAATAAGCGGGGTTTGCGCTTACCAATGGCTGCGGAATCATATCAGCGACTTCTGCGACACCCTCCCCGTCCCTTTTTTGAGGCGGAACCCGTACTGACACTACCCCATCGTCTTCCTCCTCGTCCAGTGATGAAACGCTCGCAAGCAAATTCGCAGAAAAGACCACGTTGGATACGCAATGTCATCATCATCATCAACACAGGTGACTTCGTCGTCCTGACATTCTGCATTCAGGAGCTGCGGGCTACAAGCAAGAGGGACTGCAAGGCGTTGCCGACCGCCCGGGATTTTTGCCGATTGACCGGCTTCCTTCTCTCCTCCTCTGATGGCATCAGTAACTTGACGTCAGAGCAGGGAAAATCATCCTCTTTGGCCTCATTGATCTTTTAACATGCCTTCTGACCCCAACCGCATTTTGGCATCAAAAGAGGTCTTCAGAAAATGGATTATCCACAGTGGTGGGTACACGAGTTGACATTTGGGCTGCTTCATGTTGGACGGATGCTGGTGATACTGATGACGACATTTGTGGCTGTGACTGGGAGGACGAGGAGGTAAGACTGCTGGATGCAGGTTGCATTAACCACTGAAGGACAGATTGGCGACTCTGTTCATTACTGAGATTCACAGGGCCCTGACCCAGCGATGACAGGCCTGAAGATCCTGCAACTGACGATCCGCTGGCATGCGTGTTGTCACCAGCACTGGAAGGAGCACCTTCTCTCGTACCTCTAACTCCATGTCCTATCCCCTTATTTGCTCACTTACCACCTGAATTTCGCTCCATGTTCAGAAATATAATAATTTCTGAAGGTATGGAAGAGTTTTGGAAAGTCTCTTATTAAAAGACGGCAAATCACAGCTATTCTCAAATCCCTCAAATCAAAACAAAATTGCTGGATTCAAATATAACTGCAAAGTAGATCTATCAACAAAGCTGGCCTGCGCCAAAGTGAAAAAACACGTATCTGAAATGTATTCAGATAATACAAGGTATTTTTGGCACCTATCAATTCACCTGTGGTGACTACAAAATTGCTGTATTCACATTTAAGTGCAAGGTGCCTCAATGAACAAAGCTGTAGTGCGCCAAAGTCAAAAAACACGTATCTGAAATTTATTCGGATAATACAAGGTATTTTTGGCACCTTTCAATTCACCTGTGGTGACTACAAAATTGCAGTATTCACATTTAAGTGCAAGGTGCCTCAATGAACAAAGCTGTAGTGCGCCAAAGTAAAAAAACACGTATCTGTAATGTATTCGGATAATAAAAGGTATTTTTGGCACCTATCAATTCACCTGTGGTAACTACACAATTGCTGGATTCAAATTTAACTGCAAGGTGGCTCTATCAACAAATCTGGACTGGGCAAAAGTGCAAAAAACACGTATCTGTAATGTATTCGGATAATAAAAGGTATTTTTGGCACCTATCAATTCACCTGTGGTGACTACAAAATTGCAGTATTCACATTTAAGTGCAAGGTGCCTCAATGAACAAAGCTGTAGTGCGCCAAAGTAAAAAAACACGTATCTGAAATTTATTCGGATAATACAAGGTATTTTTGGCACCTTTCAATTGATCTGTGGTGACTACAAAATTGCTGCATTCACATTTAAGTGCAAGGTGCCTCAATGAACAAATCTGGACTGGGCAAAAGTGAAAAAAAAACACGTATCTGTAATGTATTCGGATAATACAAGGTATTTTTGGCACCTATCAACCTGTGCTGACTACAAAATTGCTGGATTCTAATTTAACTGCAAGGTGATATATCAACAAAGGTGGAATGGGCAAAATGGCAAAATTGAAAATGAACACCTAACTGAAATGTATACTGATAAAAAAAGTGAAGTTTTGCAACCTAACAAAGAGACCTGCATTTACTAGAAAAAGATGTGTATCCTAAATAAGTTCAGGCTGCCCAATATCCAGGAAAATATTTCAATAAAAAAACTGTTAATAATAAAGCAAATTGCAGTGCAATGTCTACACTAAGTCTTGGTGAACTATATCCAGTTTTCTTTATGAGCTTGTCTGTGTTCGCCCCGGGGCCCCCCGCCCCCCCCCCCCCCGCTCCCCACCGTGGACTTAACAGCGGTAGATGCTCCTTTAAAAATTCTCTACCTAACTACATAAAATCTTCCAATCTCTAATCTAACTAAGTTGTAAGGATCACAGCTAACAGTAGAGCTTTCTCTGTAAGAAATAGATTAATTTCGCTGAGCTGTTTGGACACAAGCAGAGCCCCACTTTCCTTCTGCTCTGAGACGCTGAGAGACACTGGGGCCCTGAACAGGAAACGCTGTTCTATGTAAAACGAGGTCATGTGGATTTTCCAGCCAATCGCAACCATACACATCCCAGTCAGATGTCGCACACACATCTCACCCTGCTCATCTGTAATCTGATTTGCTGGCCGCCAAAATGACGGGAAAACGCGGCGAAAAATGGCGCGATCTTAATAATGATGCACAGATTTTAACCTAAATTATCGCATGATCAAAAAAATTTCGATCAACATAAAAACTGTGACGATTTCAACTTTGTCGATAATAATCGCTCAACACTAGTCACTACCCCTGACGTGGCTGCTCCTGCTGACAGCCAAGGTGCCAACAAAAGGAGCAGGCAGAAGTGTGGTCGGGCAAGGAGATCAGGGCAGGTGGCAGGCAGAGAGTAGTCAGAAGTCAGTAAGCATGGTCAAAACCAGAAAGCACAATATACAAGCTACTAGGCACAAAGTCAGGAATGGGAAAACATTTTGGGGAGATGTCCTAATAAAGGTGGAGATGGGAGTTGTTTGAAGGACAAAGACACACAAGCCCTTTAATTCTTGAAGAACCAGCGCACTAGGGAATAAGGACACATTCACCGGTGATGAGCAGATGCAGCGGGCAGTACAGGAGCAAGGAGAGGTAAGTATCGAATGGAGCGGCCTTGGGGCACACAAGCATGCACATGGTCCGGAGCGGGGACCGTGGTACCCACCATGAAAGCTACTGTGGCAATAGTTACACCTATGGTTAAAGGTTGGACTCCTTGGGTCACATGTATGAAAAAAGTTTAGATCTAAAACTCACTTTTTTGCCCATAGTAACCTATGGGCAAAAAAGTGAGTTTTAGACCTAAACCGTTTTCATACATGTGGCCCTTGTGTCTTTCTCCAACCTTATTTGCTATCTTACATCCGATAGATCGTATTTGCAGACAGACTTAGGTTTCTGCTTAGCTTTTGACTCCCCATGTGAGGCCTTTTCAATGTCAAGTTTTTTTTTTTCATACATATTTTATCATTATTAAATTATTTAAAGTACAGTGAGTGGCACACAGAAGCGTAATGGGACATGGTTTGGAAAGAAGTGTGGATAATTGTAAGGTTATGCCCTTAGAGCAAGGAAACACAGCCTACAATTATGTATTTCAAAAGTTAAATAGTAATAAAACTGTCACTAAAAGAGATGTGAGAACATTGGTTGACAGTAAACTTAACTTCAGCAACCTGTGCCAGGGAGCTGCTGCCAAGGCAAATAAAATTAGTGGTGCATCAAAGGAGGCTTAGATACCAATAACAAAAACATAGTTTTGGCTCTATGCAGATCACTACTGAGGCCTCTTATGGAATAGTACAGTATGTGTAATTTTGTGCCTTCTGTTTAAGAATCACATAACTGACCTACAGCGGTTACAATGAAAGGCAACCACAGAAATTAAGGTTTGGTGCATTCCAGGACAGATTATCAAGCTTGGAAGATATTGAGATCTGTTTAATGATAGAATTATAGCCATACCTAGAGAAAAGAAGGTTTGATCTTCATCATGGTTGAGGATTCTTTACTTAATAAGCAGTTCAGAAAGCGGGTCTGCCTTTCTTAAAATTATAATAATGCAGGTTATGGGTACTAGAGTCTATAGATGTGATGTTGATCTGGGTCTTTGTTCTTAAAGGGGTTGTCTCACTACATTGATTCATCTCACCTCAGTTCTGTTTTCTTGGTTTCATTTTGAATTCAGGGGCGTGTTTACTGGCTTCCACTAGGCTGCAGTAGAAGCCAGGTCTGTAGCTATAGCAACCAGTGCTAGCAGCTTATCAGTAGTGATTGAACATGTCTGTAGCTATAGCGACCTGAGGAGCTGAGGCAGCCCATACAAGAGGGGATATCTAGGAATAGGTAGGACACTGCTAATGGACATATATTGCAAAGTGACTTGTGTTTGCAAGATCTTTAACATATAAAGCAATCCTTGTAGTGAGACAACCCCTTTAAAGGGGTATTTTCACCACATTGATAACCTTTGACATGTCAGAGTAGTTCTACTGCTTTTGTACACAAGCTTACCTAGTTACCAACCACGTCTCTCTGCTACAGGAGTCCTGGTTATTATGGGGATGTCCCTCTCTGCTGTGTCTTTTCAGCAGCACAGGAGATGGTTTGTCTTTTTTACTTACAAACTTTAACCTTTTAGAGTTCTGTAGCCTTCTGCCTTGCTATTAAAGCCCTTCATCACCAATGTCCCCCTAGAAGGCTCAGCTAGGAATAGCAGCGCTTAAATGTCAGTGGCAGCCAGAAGCTGTCTGTGAAGAGCAGGCTCTGCGAAACAACATGGTGAGAAAACCCATTTAATGAAATTAAATTTTCTGCTGGTATGGGGCAATTGCTGTCCTCCTAATAGTTTTGTTTTTTTGTCTTCCTCTGGATCAACAGAGGGGAGAGGTTGGGAGATTTGGGGTGTTATAGTTTGGAACTGAGGATCCTGATATTTTCTTCCCTTTATCAATTATGTAACTGCAGCATTTCACAATGTAACAGCTCATCAATGCATATTATATTATTTGCTCGATTGATGTACTCTTTTTTGTTTTGTCCAGAATTTGAAAAATCAGCCCCACAACTATCCACGGTTGTCTATGGTATTGTAGTTCTGTCGATAAAGAAGAAAAACAAATCTTGAGAAATGCCCACCGGTAATCTCGGGTTAGCTGAGGTCCGCAATAAATCCTTTCAATGAACGGTACATGCAGGAATGGACGTCCGGATGTAGAAGTCCCAGTATGATAATAAGTATAATATGAGTATGAGTATAATATGATAAGAGAAATTCCAGCACTCGTGCTCCATTTAGAAAATTGTGTAAAATGCACTTTATTGAAAAATACTAAAAAACATGATGTAAAATCATAGAAACACCTACTAAGTTTACTCGTTTCAAGCACACTAAATGGCTCTTAGTAATAACAAACTGTTAAGACCAACTTGTTACGACTAAGAGCCATGTAGTGTGCTTGAAACGCGCAAACTTAGTAGCTGTTTCTATGATTTTTACATCATGTTTTTTAGTATTTTTCAATAAAGTGCATTTACTCAACAATTTTCTAATTGTAGTTCTGTCCCATTAACTTCAGTGGAGCTGAGCTGCAATACCAGACACAACCTATAGACAGGGATGGTGCTATTTCTGAGAGAAAACGGCAATAACTTTTACAGGAGTCCCATGCTCCTGATAGGTTAGGGATTCCGGGGGAAGCCATATCTATCAGAAATTTAGGACATATCCTATAGATGTGCTATCAAGGGATCTCAGATCTGCTGCATCAGTATAATCTTATGCTTGAATGTCAGTAGTCCAATTTTTTGACCGCCAGTGCAATAATATTGGGAACTACTGATACTGTGTAATGCTTAAACAGTGTAACAAGGACCAAATAGTCTAAGGATGGGCCGAATATATCACAGTGGTGATGCCGTAAATAAAATCGGGGGCATCTTCTTATACTGTTGTCTACCTTCTGTCACGAGTACAATAGTGGATCCACTTTACCGCCGCAAGCGGTGGTGTAAGCCACGCCACGGAGCGGAGTCTAAGTAGGTCCTGGTTTTCACCAGAGCCCACAGCAAAGCGGGATGGATTTGCTGCGGCGGGAGTCTACCAGGTCGCTACCCCTGACTGGACTTGCTTGCGGTGGCAGCCGAGGTTTAGCGTGGTACAGAATCATAAGGTAGGCTCGTAGTCGGGGACAGGCGGTAAGGTCAGGACAGGCGGCAAAGGTTCGTGGTCGTGGGATGTAGGCGAGAAGGTTCAGAACATGGTAATCAGGACAAGACTAGAATGAACACTTTCTCAGTAGGCAACAGGCACTAAAGATCCAGTGGAGACGTACTGGAGGCGTTACCAATATATAGGGTCAGCGTGCGGCAATCAACCAATTACCGGTGCGCTGGCCCTTTAAATTTGAGAAAACTGGCGCGTGCGCCCTAATGCGCGGGGACGCGCGTGGCAGCTGGCAGGGGACCACAGGGAAGCAGGAACATGGCCGGGTAAGTGTAAGTGCGCAGGAGGACAAGTGCACCCGCCGCCCGACACGCGAGCCGCGGCGCCACTCGTCCCCGAGCCAGGGACAACAGCAGGGGCACAAAAGCGCCCGCAGCCTGACCCATGGGCTGCGGGACCACTCGTAACTGTTACGGTAGTGGATCCTCTGGACCAGCGCAAGCGATGGTGTAAGCCGTACCAGGGAGCGGAGTCTAAGTAGCACCCGGTTTTCACCAGAGCTCAACGCAAAGCGGGATGGACTTGCTGCTTCGGGAAACTACCAGGTCACTTCCACTGGCGTGACTTGCTTGCGATGGCAGCCAAGGGTGAGCGTGGTACCAAATCATAAGACGTAGACGTAGTCGGAGACAGACAGTAAGGTCAGGGCAGGCGGCAGAGGTTCGAGGTCGGAGGACGTAGCAGGAGGTCGGAAACACGGATAGGTCAGGAACGCACAAGGTAACGCTTTCTCTACGGCACAGGGCACAAATAGATCCGGCAAGGGCAGGCCGGGGGCGGAGCGGTTATATAGGGAAAGCGGCCATCAAAACCAATTACCTGCGCACTGTCCCTTTAAATTTCCAGGAGCTGCCGCGCGCGCCCTAACCAAACCGTGGGGAGAGGGGCCAGCCGTGACAGTACCCACCCCCCTTAAGCCTCCACCTCCTTCTGGAACGAAGAAATCTTAAGACTAAATCACCGTCCAAGATGTAGCCCTCCGGCTCCCAGGATCTCTCCTACGTCCCAAATCCCTCTCAGTCGATAAGAAAATGTCGCCTCCCACTGATAATTTTCATAGCCAGAATCACTTTGTCTGTGAAAATATTAGAGTCCTCCGCCTCGGGGGGGGGGGAGGGAGGCGACCTTCCGAGAGAAGCGGTTAAGGATCACAGGCTTCAATAGGGAGATATGGAAGGAATTCAGGATACGCATAGAAGCAGGGAGCCGGAGCTTATAGGCCACAGGGTTAATTCGTCCTAAGTAGTATTGAGCGATTATTATCGACAAAGTTGAAGTCGGCACAGTTTTTATGTTGATCGAAATTTTTAGATCATGCGATAATTTAGTTTAAAATCTGTGCATCATCTATTAAATCGCGCCATTTTCGGCGCTTCCTGTCATTTTGGCGGTCAGAAAAATCAGCTTACAGAATAGAGCAGGGTGAGATGTGTGTGCGACGTAAAATGACTGGGATGTGTATGGTTGCGATTGGCTGGAAAATCACATGACCTCTTTTTAAACATAGAAGAGCCCTTCTGTTCATGTCAGTGTCTGTCAGCGTTCATAGCAGTAGGACGTGCGCTCTGCCTGTGTCCAAACAGCTCAGCGAAATTATTCTATTCTTCACAGAGAAAAGCTCTACTGTTAGCTGTGATCCTTACAACTTATTTTAATCAGAGATTTAAAGATTTTATGTAGTTGGGTTTAGAAATTTTAAAGGACATCTACCGCTGTAAAGTCACGGGGGAGGGAGGAGGGGTGGGGGAGGGGCCTGGGGGCAAACACAGACAAGCTCTATAAAGAATACTGGATATAGTTCACCAAGCCTTAGTGTAGACATTGCACTGCAATAGCTTTTTTATTAACAGTTTTTTTATTGAATATTTCCTGGGTATTGGGCAGCCTGAAATTATAGGATACACTTTCTTTTCTAGAAAACTGCAGGTCTCTTTGTTAGGTGCAAAACTCCACTTTTAATTATCAGTATACATTTCAGATAGGTGTTTTTTTCAAATTTGCCCATTCCAGTTTGTTGATATAGCCACCTTGCATTTTTAAATTAAAATTTCCCAGCAATTTTGTAGTCAGCACGGGTGAATTTGAAAGGTGCCAAAAAATTTACCTTTATTATCCGAATACTTTCAGATACGTGTTTTTTCACTTTGGCGCAGTACAGCTTTTTTTCATTGAGGACCTTGCACTTAAATGTGAATACAGCAATTTTGTAGTCACCACAGTGAATTGAAAGGTGCCAAAATACCTTTTTTATCCGAATACATTTCAGATAGTGTTTTTTTCACTTTGGCGCAGTACAGCTTTGTTGATAGAGCTACTTTCAGTTAAATGTGAATACAGCAATTTTGTAGTTACCACAGGTGACTTGAATGGTGCCAAAAATACCTTTATTATCCGAATACATTTTAGATACGTGTTTTTTCACTTTGGCGCAGGCCAGCTTTGTTGATAGAGCTACTTTGCAGTTAAATGTAAATTTACAGCAATTTTGTAGTCACCACAAGTGAATTGATAGGTGCCCAAAAATACCTTTTATTTTCCGAATACATTTCAGATACGTGTTTTTTCACTTTGGCGCACTACAGCTTTGTTCATTAAGGCACCTTGCACTTAAAATGTGATTACAGCAATTTTGGTAGTCACCACAGGTGACTTGAAAGGTGCCAAAAATAACCTTTTATTATCCGAATGCATTTCTGATACGTGTTTTTTCATTTTGGGCGCAGTACAGCTTTGTTGATAGAGCTACTTTTGCAGTTAAATGTGAATACAGAAATTTTTGTAGTCACCACAGGTGAATTGAAAGGTGCCAAAAATACCTTTTAATATCCGTATACATTTCAGACAGGTGTTTTTTCACTTTTGGTCAGTCAAGCTTGGGTTGATAGTTTCTACTTTGCAGTTAAATTTTAATCCAGAAAACTTTGTAGTCACCACAGGTGTACTGATAGGTGCCAAAAATACCTTTTAATACCCGTATACATTTCAGACAGGTGTTTTTTTTTCACTTTTGGTCAGTCAAGCTTTGTTCATAGATCTACTTTGCAGTGAAATTTGAATCCAGCAATATTGTTTTGATTTGAGGGATTTGAGAATAGCTGTGATTTGCCGTCTTTTAATAAGTGACTTTCCAAAACTTTTCCCCATACCTTTCTAAAATTTTTATATCTCTGAACATGGAGCGAAATTCAGGTGGTAAGCGAGCAAAGAGGGGGGTAGGACATGGAGGTAGAGGTACGAGAGAAGGTGCTCCTTCCAGTGCTGGAGACAACACGCATGCCAGCGGAGCGTCAGTTGCAGGACCGTCAGGCCTGTCATCGCTGGGTCAGGGCCCTGTGAATCTCAGTAACGAACATCGTCGCCAATTTGTCCTTCAGTGGTTAATGCAACCTGCAATTTCCCGCAGTCTTTTCCTCCTCGTCCTCCCAGTCACGGCCACAAAGGTCGTCATCAACATCATCAGCATCCGTCCAACATGAAGCAGCCCAATGTCAACTCGTGTTTCCCCCCACTGTGGATAATCCATTTTCTGAAGACCTCTTTGATGACAAAATGTGTTTGGGGTCAGAAGGCATGTTAAAAGATCAAGAGGCCAAAGAGAATGATTTTCTCTGCTCTGACGCCCAGTTACTGATGCCATCAGAGGAGGAGAAGGAAGCCGGTTAATCGGCAAAAATCCCAGGCGGTCGGCAACGCCTTGCAGGCCCTCTTGCTTGTAGCCCGCAGCTACTGGATGCAGAATGTCAGGACGACCAAGTCACCTGTGTTGATGATGATGATGACGACATTGCGAATCCAACGTGGTCTTTTCAGCAGAATTTGCTTGCGAGCGCTTCATCACTGGACGAGGAGGAAGACAATGGGGTAGTGTCAGTATGGTTCCCGCCTCAAAAAGGGAGAGGGCGGTCGCAGAAGTCCGTGATATGATTCCACCAGCCACGGTCAGCGGAAACCCGCTCCTCGCTTACGCCATCAAAAAGGTCTAGGACCTCCAAAGCCTGGGCCTTCTTTGAGCAAGTCTCTGATTCACCCAGCGATTCATATGCCGCCTTTGCCGTAAACGCATAAGTAGAGGCAAGAATCTTAGGTGTTCAACCACCCAACATGTCTAGTCACATTTCAGCGAATGCATGAGTTTTAAATGGAGGCAACACTTGGCCCAAAAAAGGCCAGACCGACGCCAGGGCCTCCAACCACTGTCCCCACCCTCTGTCTCCGCCTCCTCCTCCTCCGCCACCACCAAGCGTTCCTCAGCTGCCCATGTCTCTCAGAGTCATGATCAGGGATCAGCCTCCACTTCAGCCTCCACCGTCGCCCGAGTACCACCAGCACCAACAGAGACCCATCCTACCCCTTCCTCCTCCCGCCAGTTTGACGACCTGCACACCGTACAGGGCCAGTCTAGCAGCCAGCCTTCTGTCTTCCAGGTTTGGGAGCAGAAGAAACACTTTTTAAACCCAAACCATCCCAAAGCAAAAGCCTGAAAGTCGGCATTGCCAGGCTTTTTGGCCTTGGAAATGTTGCCTTTCCGTCTGGTTGGGACACAGATGGGTTTTTCCGCCACATCATGGCCCTTGCCTGCCCCCAATACCAGATGCCAAGCAGGCATTTCTTTGCCAGAAAAGCCGTCCCTGCCATGGCCAGCCACTTGTCATCTAAAATTTCAAGCGCGTTGTCTGCATCTGTGGCCGGAAAAGTTCATCTGACCACCGACACATGGTCAAGTAAGCACGGCCAAGGCCGCTATATCTCTGTGACAGCTCCCTGGGTGAGATGGGTGGATGTCTCTGGGGGTGACGGTGGCTCTCAGGCTCGGCGCACGCCCCTTTTTTAAAAACCCCAGTGATGGTGCAGGGTCTTTCCCAAGGTCTTCTGGTGGGGATCACATGCCCAGAAAAACCAGGCCGGTTGAAAATAATCTGTCTTGGGGGACCGTCCACACA
>JAODAL010081982.1:0-11730 GCA_025379985.1 Phyllomedusa bahiana
TTTTCTTTTCATTAAAGGGTTCAAAATAAGGGGACAGTGAAAACAAGCAACTTTGAAATTGGATTCTTAGAAAAGCTCCCTTGTTCTCCAGTGCCCTTATCTTGTGTGTTTATTTACACTGATATCGTTGCGGGTCTAATCCCGCCTGAGGCCTCCTGGTGGCAATTCACTAGCTTAGAGCGCATTTACTTCTGTAAAAGCCCCTGGGTCGATTCAGGGATTCACGGAGCTGTGTCTCTGACTCAGAGTTAGGGGCCGTAGCTTTTTTCTGTTTCCAAAACCCTAGCAGAAACAGACTGCAGCAGATTGTACAATGAGAAAATATGACAGTTTTGTCCAGTGCCTAACTCTCCTGCATACACACAGATCTGTGCCGTTCTTAAAAAACCCTGAAATACATCTCCAGCTGTGAGAGATCAGTGCTCAGATTAGATTGAATGCACCCTGTGGTATGTATAACAGCTCTTATAAAATAAGACTGATAGGGGAGACACAGTGATAGTGGACTCAGGGGGGGAGGGGGGGGTGGGGAGTCTCAGGCCAGCAGTGAAGGGGGGATGATGTCATCCAGCTGGGAGAGGAAGAAACGCCCCTGCATTCACAGAGCTGAGAAGCTAAGAGCAGTGTGAATGAGCCAAAGTAAGGAAGCGATACATCCCCTTTAACATTTCAGTTTGATCTACATTACTATACATTGTAGTTAGAAATTAAAAAATCAAAACTTAACCTTTGAGGCTAAAGAAAAGCTAAACAAAATTAAACAAACATTATGCAAATAAAAAGTCACAGAACTAGAAAAAGAAAACAATTTTTTTGTAAATAAACATTTTAGGCTGTTTGTTAGTTCTGTCTTTCTGCTACATTACAGGGATAGAGCAACAAAATTAATAAAGTGCTGGATCTGTGGCATGATGGACACCATCTGCAAATGATGGACCACCCTCATTTGACTTATAATGAGGTGTTTTGGTTATTATCATCGTGCCCATCATTTTAATGTAAAAAATAGCACTGCATGCAAATATATGGCAAATATGACGGAAGCTGCAACAGAGGCTCCAAGACAGATCTGAATAAATCCATAATTAATTGCTTCAAAAGAAGCAATTAAACTCATTGATATTCACTATGCCTGTTAGGTCTTGTTCACTAAATGGAATTATATGTGAATCTTCCACATAAAATCAGTTTGCATTAAACCTGGAATCCACATCCCATTATATTTTATTGGAATCTACACTGTTGTTCACTTGATGTGAATTTTTCTGTACAATACAGGGATCTGTCACTGTTTGATGCAGTTTACATATAAAAAAAACTTGTAAGTTAGACAGCAAGTGGATCAGTCTCATTGATTGGAGCTACTGTAATTCATGTCCAAAACCACAGAAAAAGATATATAATGAAAATTTAGAGGTGTTGATGTACCAACTTTCCCCCCCTCAAAATAGGGTTTAGTTTAGTGTCTTATAGTGTGAATGTACATCTCCCCCTTTTTACATCATACATTTAAAAGATGTGAAGTGGAAGCAGGTTGTAATATTCATCCAGGCTCCTGCTGCACTGACTATTTAACCCCCTTAATGCCAGAATCAATTGCAACAACACCATTCAGGTGGTTTACAGAGGTAGGGGGTGACCTCTGTACTCCATTGGCATCCAAGCAATGCCAATGCAAACTTTAGAGTTTAAATAAAGTTTATTATGGATTTTTGACAATTTTATATAGTATTTTTGAGTCATCATTTTGTTTTGGTTTATATTTGGTATATTTATGGTGACAGTTGTTTATTTGACCTGCTTCTGAATTGGTATTACTACAATGTATGTAAGCCTTCTAGTTGCCCATAACAGTTATTATAAATACCATGAAAATAATATCAAGTTTCAAAGTGGGCATAAAATTAAAGTAAAAAAACTTTAAAAAATTGCAAAAAAGTAAAATATTACAAACACACAAAACCCCAGATAGTTTGAATTGTTTCAGTGTCATTCACACATGTGCCATAATGTCTGTTTTTTGCTCTCCTTTCATTGGAACAGTAAAAGGAAACTAATGTCAGTTGCAGATATATTAAATAACAGATCCCAGTAGTGTAGTGTAGTGTACCACACTGAATATAAAAAAAAATATGCAACATTTTTGGCAGAATCTGCAATGAAGGCTCACACACATGTGAACTGGGATTTATTCTTTTAAACATTTTAGCATACTATTTAGTTTAAAGGGGTGTTCTGTGATTGAAAGCAATTGCTAGTCTATCAGGGAATGAAAAAAATTGAAGAAAAAAAAAACTTACATCATAAACCCTCTTATTCCATCGCTGTAGCCATCTCAGTGATCCTAGCAGAAGACTTCTGCATTTTATTCTTCATGTGACCCTCCAGCCAATCACAGGCCACAGCAGTCATGTAACGGGTTGAGCCACGGTCCGGGCCAGGGACCGCGGTCGCACCCGCGTTCCCCATGGCTGGTCCCCGGCGGGGACGGGTGGCGCCGCAGGCCGTGCTGCTGGCCGTGGTCGCACCCGTCCCATCCACTCACCTGGCCTCGTTCCCGTCCGGTCCTCGTCCCCTGCCAGCTGGAATGCGCATGCGCGCCCCCTAGCGCGCGCTCGTCCATGTAAATTTAAAGGGACAGTGCGTCGGTAATTGGTTAATTGCCAGGCGCTGTCTCTATATAGGTTTTGGATCCACGTCACTTCCCTGCTGGATCTATGTTGCCCCGAGCCTTAGAGAAAGCGTTCCTATCTGCTGGAGGGGGCTCGTCATCCAATCAACATCTTTACGGACCATAAGAATTTGTTGTATCTTCAGACGGCCCAACGTCTAAACCGTCGCCAGACCCGGTGTTCTCTCTTTTTCTCACGTTTTGACTTTCGTATACATTTCCGGCCCGCTGAGAAAAACGTCAAGGCTGATGCCCTCTCCCATGCCTCGGACGTGGTCGGTGAAGAACCCGTGTCACAACACATCATTTCTCCTGAATGGTTAGTTCACATGGCTCCTGCAGATCTCCAAAACATTCCTACGGGTAAGACTTACATGCCGCTGGCACTCAGAAAGAAGATTCTGGAGTGGGGGCATAGCTCCTTCTTGGCTGGCCATCCCGGAGCTCGGAAGTCTTACGCTTTGATCTCGCGGCACTACTGGTGGCCGACTCTGGCACAAGATGTCAAGAACTTCACCCGCGCCTGTGTCACTTGTGCTCGGAACAAGGTCCTACGCCACAGGCCCACAGGTCTCTTGCATCCACTGCCCGTGCCAGAAATCCCTTGGGCGCACATAGCTATGGATTTCGTCACAGACCTACCAGTTTCCTCTGGGAATTCGGTCATCTGGGTGGTTACGGACCGGTTCTCAAAGATGTCCCACTTTGTGCCTCTCCCTGGCCTGCCGTATGCCCCACAATTGGCTAGTGGGGCTACCTTCACACATTGTCTCCGACCACGGTGTTCAATTTGTATCCCGATTTTGGCATGAGTTGTGCTCCCGTCTGCAAGTCAAGTTGGACTTTTCATCGGCCTATCACCCTCAGTCCAATGGGCAGGTGGAGAGGGTGAACCAGATTCTGGGAGAATACCTGCGTCACTTTGTATCCGGACATCAGGACAACTGGACCGAGCTGCTCCCTTGGGTCGATTTTTCTTATAACCATCGTGACTCTGATGCAGCCGGCGTCTCCCCATTCTTTGTAGTCTATGGCCGCCACCCGCACCCCCCCTTCACCTGCCCTCTGATTCGGATGTGCCCGCTGTCAACGACCAAGTTCGGGATATAAAGGCCATCTGGCAAGAGACGCGACGATCTCTACTTCGGGCCTCTGCCCGCATGAAGACTCAGGCTGACAAAAGGAGAAGACCTGCCCCGACGTTTCTCCCTGGGGACCAAGTTTGGCTCTCCTCGAGGTATGTGCGCCTGAAGGTTCCCAGTCTTAAATTGGGCCCTCGCTTACTCGAACCCTTCAAGGTTCTTCAGCAGTTGAACCCGGTGACATACAAGCTCTGTTTGCCTCCAACTCTCCGGATCCAAAACGCATTCCATGTATCCCTCCTTAAGCCTTTGGTTCTGAACTGGTTCTCTCTGAAGAATGTGAAGCCTTCCCCAGTAGCCGAATCCGCTGACATCTTCGAAGTAAAGGACATTTTGGCTATGAAGACGGTCAGAGGGAAACGTTCCTTCCTCGTGGATTGGAGGGGCTTCGGACCCGAGGAGAGATCCTGGGAGCCAAAATCTAACATCCTGAACCGTGATCTCATCCTCAGATTTCTACAGCCTAAAAAGGTGGGGAGGACTAGGGGGGGCGGGTACTGTAATGGGTTGCGCCGCGATCCGGTCCACGGACCGCGGTCACACCCGCGTTCCCCATGGCGGGTCCCCGGCGGGGACAGATGGCGCCACGGCCCCGCTGTTGGGTGTGGGCCACCCCCCTCCCACCCCTCACCTGGCCTCCGCTCCCCCTCCGGTCCTCGTCCCCTGCCGCCAAAAGCCAAAGGGGGACCCCCCTAGCGCGCCTCGTTCCTTTAAAATTTTTAAAGGACAGTCGCCGGTAATTTCCCCGGGCGCAGTCTCTATAAGGTTTTGGATCCCTCACCCCCCTGCTGATC
The DNA here is from genome assembly GCA_025379985.1 of Phyllomedusa bahiana. Taxonomy (NCBI): domain Eukaryota; kingdom Metazoa; phylum Chordata; class Amphibia; order Anura; family Hylidae; genus Phyllomedusa; species Phyllomedusa bahiana. The sequence continues at coordinate 4,608 of JAODAL010081982.1, forward strand.
TATGTGGGGCCCCGAGCCTTAAAAAAGCGTTAATAACTATATTCACCCTTACCTGTACCAGACCTCTTTTCTACGTTTCTCGACTCCGAACCCTCTGCCCCCTCCCCCGCCCTTCCTGCCTGTCCCGACCAAACCATTGCCCCGCCTTGCCCGACCTTTTCTGCCTGCCCACGACTACGATTCTTGGACTAAAATTCTGTAAACCAACCCGCACCCCGGCCCGCCATTGAAAACAATCACTCAGGGTAACGACCTGAAACCTCACGCCCAGCAAGTCCCCCCCGCTTTGCGGCGGCTGAAAACCGGGGGTTTCTTAGATTCCCCTTCCTGGCTGGGTTAAAATATCATCCCATTTTCGGTGGTCCAGAGGATCCACTACCCAGCCGTTACAAGTCATTTGTGGTATAACTAGCACATGTAAACTGTGGCCTGTGATTGGCTGCAGAAGTCCCATGGAGAAAAATGGGATGTCATCTGCCAGGATTACTGGGATGGCTGCTGCGATGAAACAAGAACTTTTATGAAGTTTTATGAAGTTTTCTTTTCTTCTATTTTTGTACCATTTTCTAATAGACTAACAAGCTTTTTTAAGTCATAGAATACTCTTTTATTTTTTCTTATTTTCTTTCACTTAAAACGTAGGTGCTTCCTATGGTCTAATGCATCTTATGTTCTGAAATATACGGAAAATATAGCAATATCCACAGGTAAATGTAAAAAACCCAAAGAACCAACGCATGTAGAGCATTTTATATTTCACTGTAGACTTTAAAGTAACCTCCAGCAGCAAAACAAAAAAGGAACAAATAAAAACAGCAACAACAACTCTACAAGAGAATGTTTGTGAGGTCAGCCTTAATGTCTAATTGTATGGCAGCTTTTGGAGTCCACCGTAAGCTGAAAATACTGTAACTCGTGTACTAAAATGACTTTTTCTGACAATGTAGGTTGGATTTAAGAACAAAGTTCATCTTAGGTTTCTTAATGTGTCACAGACAGACAGATCTCCAAAGTGATGAATAGTTTTCTGAAATACTCAAACTATCCTGGGAAATGATCCCCACCCTTTGTTACGGCAAATAGATAGCATTTACTTGAACTTGTGGTCAAAATTGTTTGTTTCACTGCCAAAATATTGCAAATGTTCTAACAATGAAATGTAAAAAAATCTGTTTAAATCAGATAAGAGCTGGATACACAACATATTGTATATATTCACTACATATTCATTGGGATTACTAACTATGTTTTTTTTGTAAAATGCTGTGGCCAAATCTTACTTTAACGTCTATAGCAAATTACTGAACAGCCTCATGTCATCTTTTACACTCAAGCCTGTAACTATGACAAGGGACATACTTATACATCTAGGGTAAAGAAGGTTTCACCATCGTCATATATGGTGATTCTTTACCTGCAAGAGTGTTGACACTATTGAACCCATTGCAACAAAAATTTGTGATGATGAATTTATTGAACAACATGAAAAAGGTACTAGATACCTTTCTTGAAAAAATAAATATTACAAGTTATATTCCAGAGTCTAAAGGCAAGAGACCGAGGGATTTATTCGTATAATCAGCCTGAATGTTTTCTCTCTTTTATGGGACAACTGGTGTACGCATCTTTTATTTTTGCCTTTCTCTGTATCAATACAGTAGATTTATAGGGGGGACTTGATAGACGTGTCTCAAATGATCAACAATGTTACTACATATACAGCAATTTTTATGTATTTTTTTTACCATGTTTGTGCATTTTTTTTTTTCAAGGGTAGCATTCTCTGGGTACATAGTTATTCCTGGCATTTGATCCACTGGCTTTTTTACAATTAGGAGGACTAGTGCACTGCCAGAATTAAACCATGTTTTACAAAATAAAAAGCCACCAACGCTCGTGAAAAACAATGTAAAAGGGTTTATCCGGTTCTTTTATTTATTTAGTTTTGTTAATTAGGCTTACTATGGCCTAAACAGTCTTATAGTCTTTATTTAATTTATATGTATTTTAGATTATGTGTTTTCACATTATTTACAGTATTAACTCTATGGCCTTAAGTGATGACATTTTGTTTGGGCGTTTTGTTAAAGACTTTATTAAATATATATACAGTGAAGGAAATAATTATTTGATCCCTCGCTGATTGTGTAAGTTTGCCCACTGACAAGATATGAACAGTCTATAATCTTAAGGGTAGGTTAATTTTAAGATTGAGAGATAGACTATCAAAAATAAAATCCAGAAAAACACATTGCATAAATTATATAAATTTATTTGCATTTTGCAGTGAGATATAAGTATTTTATCCCTCTGGCAAACAAGACTTAATACTTGATGGCAAAACCCTTGATGGCAAGCACAGCAGTCAGTTGTTTTTTGTAGCTGATGATGAGGTTTGCGTACATGTCAGGAGGAATTTTGGTCCACTCTTCTTTGGAGATCATCTAAAATTCATTAAGATTTTGAGGCTGTCGCTTGGCAACTCGGAGCTCCAACTCCCTCCATAAGTTTTCTATGGGATTAAGGTCTGGAGACTGGCTAGGCCACTCCATGACCTTAATATGCTTGTTTTTGAGTCACTTCTTTTGGTGCCTTGGCTGTATGTTTAGGGTCATTGTCATGCTGGAAGACCCAACAACGACCCATTTTTGTCACTCAGGAGTTTACAGTACACAGCTCCATCCATTCTCCCATTAATGTGGTGGAGTAGTCCTGTGCCCTTAGCAGAGAAACACCCCCAAAACATAATGTTTCCACCTCCATGACTGACAGTGGGTCTTAGGCAGCATTTCTCTTCCACCAACCACGGCGAGTTGAGTTAATGCCAAAGAGCTCAGTTTTTGTCTCATCTGACCACAGCACCTTCTCCAAATCACTCACAGACTCATCCAGGTGTTCATTGGCGAACTTCAGACGGGCCTGCACATGCAGGATTTTAAACCATTACGGCATACTCTGTTACCAATGTTTTTTTTGGTGACTGTGGTCCCAGCTGCCTTGAGATCATTAACATGTTCCCCTTGTGTAGTTTTAGGATGATCTCTCACCTTCCTCATGATAAACGATACCCCATGAGGTGAGACTTTGCATGGTGCCCCAGACGGATGTTGATTGACAGTCATTTTGTATTTAGTTGTTGAATTCTCACCCAGCATCTTACTTATGTTCTTGTAGCCCATTCCAGTTTTGTGCAGGTCTATGATCTTGTCCCTGACATCTTTAGAAAGCGGTTTGGTCTTGCCCATGTTGTAGAGCTTGGAGTCTGACTGATTGAGTCTGTGGACAAGAGTCTTTTATAAAGGTGACTATTTAAGACAGCTGTCTTTAATGCAGGTAAAAAGTTGATTAGAAGTTGGTCTGTAGGAGCCAGAGCTATTAATGCTTGATAGGGGATCAAATACATATTTCTCACTGCAAAATGCAAATACATTTATATAATGTGATTTTCTGGATTCTATTTTGGATCTTCTATCACTCAATGTTAAAATTAACTTACCCTTAAAGTTACAATGGGCAAACTCACAAAATCAGCAAGGGATCAAATAATTATTTCCTTTCTGCAGAGGCAAAAGTTTACATACATTTCATTAGTGTTTGATAGCATTGTCTTTAAACTGAATAACTTGGATCAAACGTTTTGGATATCCTTCCACAAGCTTCTCATATTAGTTGGTAGGAATTTTGGCACATTTCTCCGGACAGAACTGGTGTAACTGAGCCATGTTGGTCACCTTGCCCTCACCCGTCTTTTCCGCTTTGCCCAGAAATATTCAATAGGATTGAGATCAGGGCTTTGTGATGGCCACTCCAAAACAATTTGTTATCCTTACGCCACTTTGTAACCAGTTTGGCATTACGCGTCAGGTCATTATCCATTTTGAAGACTTATTTCCACTAAAGCTTTAACTTCCTGGCTGGTATCTTGAGATGTTGCTTCAGTATTGCCACATAATCTTCATTCCTCATGATGCCATCTATTTTGTGAAGTGCACCAGTCCCTCCTGCAGCAAAACCCACAACATGATGCTGCCACCCCCATGTTTCAAAGTTAGGATGGTTTTCTTAGGCTTCCAAGCATGTCCCTTTTTCCTCCAAACATAACGATGGTCATTATGGCCAAATAGTCCATTTTTAGTTTTGACAGACTAGAGGACTAAGGCAGATTGATCTTTCAGCCCATGTTGATAGAGTACTCATTTCACTGTGAATAATGATACAATCTTGCCAGCTTCTGCCAGCATCTTCACAAGGTCTTTTGCTTTTGTTCTTGGGTTGATATGCTCATGTCTGACCAAAGCATGTTCAGCTCTGAGACAAAGAAACCATCACCTTCCTAAGCAATATGATAACTTGACATTCTCATTTTGTTTGCACCTTCAGGTATCTTGAAATTGAGGCAGTGTGTTTCTGGTGTACTTTAACCCCTTACCGACCTTTAACATACCCGTACGTCATGGTTGGGAAGAGGTTCCCACAATATGACATATGGGTATGTCATGCAGATGTTGTGAGATCACAAATGGAGCTTGCAAGATTGTGGCATGTTACCAGGGGTATATTAATGCTAGCATCATGCTGCATCACCTGTGGCCAGAGTGCGCTTGGGCCCCAGATAATTAACCCCTTAGCTGCGACGATGTCCTACATCACCACAGCTAAGCCGCCGACAGAAGAAGGCACTCGGACAGTGAAAGAAGCACTTCCCAGGCTGTCTGTGACATCACCATGCCCCGCAATGCATTGTGGGCATTGCAAGGCATGGTGAGTGACAGTTGCCACAGAGACCAATGCAGAGCCATTCTGCTCTGTATTGTTCCCTATTGTCAGTGATCTGAGGAACACTGATACAAATCCCCTATGGTGAAAAGTGAACAAGTGTGAAAAATTAAAAAAAAACAACAAAAAGAGTAAAACACAAACAAGAAAAATTAAATTAAAAGCATGTACACCACCCTTTTCCCCTTTACAAATATTGTTTTACACAATAAAAATAATTTATTTACTTTTTTAAAGCGCTTCAACATAAAAGAAAAATATATAAATTGGGATGCTTTTTTACAGGATTCCATGTAAAAATTAAATATTTTCATTTTCACAGCCTAACACTAAAAAAAATTAGTGAAACACCTGTGGGGTCAATATACTCACTCCACCCCTGGATATATTCTTTTAGGGGTGTAGTTTCCAATATGTGGTCTTTTAGGGGTGTTTACTACGTTTTAGCACCTCAGGGTGTCCGCAAAAATTGTATTGAAAATGAGACCCCCAAAGTCCGGTAGGTGCTCCTTCTATTCTGACGCCTGTACTTGAGCCAAATAGTGTGCTAGGACCACATATGGGATATCTCTAAAAACGGCAGAATCTGGGGAATCAAAGTTGAGTTTCACTTACCTGGTCACATTTACCATTTTCCACAAAATAATGGATAGACATTTTTGCTTTGCTTTGCTTTAATTTCTGTAAAATACCTAATGGGTTAACAAATTTCCTAAGTGCTTTTTTAAATACTTTAAGGGGTGTAGTTTCTTGGATGGAGTTATTTATGGGGGTATCGGACATATAGGCCCCTCAAAGCCACATCAGAACTTGACAATTCCCTAAAAATTCTGTTTTGCAAATTTCCTTGAAAATGTGAAAAATTACTTCTAAATTTGTAAGCCCCCTAATGTGGTTAAAAAAAAGACATTTAAAAATGATGCCAACCTACAGTAGACATATGGTAGATGCTAGTTATAAACTATTTTGAGTGGAATAACTATCCGTCTTACACGCATACGTTTTTGAACCTTGAAAATGGCAAATTTTTCAAAACTTTCACTATATTTTGATATTTTTAACAAATAAATAAGAATTGTATGGACTGAAATTTCTTACTAAATTAAAGCAAATATAAAAACAATGTATCATGAGAAAACACTCTCTGAATCACATGGATAGGTAAAAGCGTCATAAAGTGACACATGTCAGATTTCAAAAATGGGGCTCTGTCAGGAAGACCAAAGCTGACTGTGGTGGTAATGGGTTTAAAATGCATCCACAGCTGTGTCTCTAACTCACATGCTGCCAATAAACAATTTTGGTAACCCTAATTGACCTAAAACGGGAAAGGTTTATTCTGATTTCATGGCAGATAGTGATAAAAACAGGCATATGTGTCTTTTTATATTGTGAGTGTATGTATATTTATTTTATATATATATATAATATATATATATATATATATAATATTATATATATATATATAATAAATATATATATAAATATATATATATATACATACACAATAAATATCACACACACACAATATGTTGTGTTTTCATATTATTTAAAATATTATTTATATGGCCATGAGTGATAGTGTCCCATTCAAAACCTCATCCCTTCCTACTACAGTCTCTGGGTGGCTACACTATAGAGGTGACAGCCTCTTGTATAGCGTGCAGGCCCAGGAGATAATTAGTCATTCAGCAGGCTAGTGCTTTTGTACTGTAGCTGCCCACTTCCTTCCCCAAAAGAAAATTCACACTACACAAAGTTATATGATACTGCATTCTGGGAGGTGGGTGGGTGGCTATAATATAGATGCAACGACCTCCTGACTAGTGTGCACGCCCAGCTTGTATTTATCTACTGGACATTCAAGCTAGTTAGGACGCAGTTTCTTCTATAGTGTAGCCACCCAGTGACTAGTAGGCAGGGATGAGGTTTTGAACGGAACGTCAACACTCACGGCCATAGCAATAATATTTTAAATAATTTGAAAACACAACTAAAACAGATAAAGATTAGAGATGGGCGAATTTATTCTAACGAAGTGGAATTCGTTTAGAATTTCAGGAAAACTTTGATTCTGAACGAAGTCGAAGTTTTGGGTGATTCGCAGGAACGAAGCGTGTTTTTGATTGAAAAAATGGCTGCGAGCACATGGCGTTACATGGGGCAAAGAAGTCTGGGAGCAAGAAAGGCGTAGCCTACATGACATGTGCAGAGATGAAGCTTATCAGAGACTGGCGGATTTTTGACTCACCGCACTTTAAAACTGGGCCACCCGCTCCTCACACTCCTCTCACTGTACTGTGTAGGGGAAACTGCCCTGCTTCCCCGCTGCGCATGAATCAACAAA
>JAODAL010081983.1:0-11730 GCA_025379985.1 Phyllomedusa bahiana
TTGAATTTTTTTTACCTGTCACATTTACCGTATTCCAGTGAAAATGGATAAAAATTGAAAAATCTGCAAAAAAAATGAAATTTTTGAAATTTTCCCTCCACTTTTTGCTTTAATTTTTTTGGAAAAACTAAGGGGTTATCAAACTTCCTAAAAGGGGTTTTTAAAACTTTAAGGGGGTTCTAGTTTCTCAATGGCATCAATGGGGGTTCAAACATCACCCCTCAAACCCACCAGAACTGGAGTGGTTTTCCCAAAAAAATGTAATTGAAAATTTTCTTAAAATGGAAAAATTACTACAAAATTTTTCTAAGCCCCCTAATATCAAAAAAAAAAAAAGACATATAAAAAATGTGCCAACCTATAGTGGACAATGGTAGATCTATTTAAAACTTTTTGGGGTGAATAATTAGCTTCTTGCACGCAGAAATTTTGAAAACTTTTAAAAATCGCAAATTTTTTCCCAAAAATTTTTTTCTGAAATTTTTGATATTTTCCAAAACAAAAAAGTTGAAATGGATAAAAATTTCTTACAATTAAAGCACAATGGTCACGAGAAAACAACTCTGAATCACTGGATAGGTAAAAGTGTCAAAAAGTTTTTCCCTCACATAAATTTTTGACACATGCAGATTTAAAAAAAAGGGGCTTTTCGGAAGTCAAAGGGGCTGGGTCCCTTAAGGGGTTAAAGGAAAATTTTTTCCCCCCCATACAAAAAATAAAAGGCAACTATTAAGGGTTTTAAATTTGGTATAAAATGCTAACACAATTCACATTGCACAGTATAATGTGCACTAAAAAAACACATACATACACATATATATATAGAATCACGTTCCAGAAGATGTAAACTACCAGAGTCTAGCAGACAGTTTACGTCTTCTGGTAGGTGCACTATATAGTTTAGTGCACATTATACTGTCCAATGTGAATTGTGTTAGCACTTATGCACACTTTTAAAACATTTTAACCATTGCACTTTTTTTTTATTTTTTTGCGAATTTTTCCCTTTTAAATAATAGGACATTTATGTATGTAATGTTTTTGGTCCATTCTTATACTTTTTCTATGTATATATTAAATATGAATGAATAAAGATTTTTTATTTGTAATGGATGTATTGCTCATATTCTTTTGGGTTTATATTTGATTGGGGAGTTGTCCTTTTGTTGACAATAAGGAGCTATTATTCTATTAGGCCCAGGCTGTTCCATAGTGCCGGATTAAGTATTTTTTGTTTTTTTAATACATTATATTATTGTAGAATAAGTGTTCATGATTAACCCCTTAAGCCAAACGCCTGAAAAGTAGTTAATGATCAGAACATTTTTTAAATTTTTGCCTCCTTGTGTTTCAAGCAATTGGATGAGGCCTCGTTTTATTTGAGACGAGTTGTACTTTATGGGGGAATAGTTTAAATTCACTTATAAATAATTGCAGATTTTTTTTCATTTTTTACATTTTTTACACCATTCACATTTCACACTTAATACTTGTTAGATTAATTCTACAGGTTATTATGATCATGTGGATATCTAATATGTGTAGGGTTTTTTGTGTGTGTAATGTATGCACAATTATTTTTTATTAAATATTTATTATTTATTTTTTATTCTTTTTTTTACACTTAGTAATGTATTCGCATATTCATATATGTTAATACATTATAATCTGTGTCATTCTAACACAGGCAGTGATCAGGGCAGCTCACAGTCTACCCTGATCGCTGACTTCTTACACAGACATCCCTGGGGCTACTTTAGTTCTCCAGGGCTGACTGTGCAGCCGTTCCCCGGGCTCTGTCGGCTCACTGGGGGTTCCGATCACCCGACAGAGCAGGGAAACCCTTTGATTGCGCTGTGGTGACGATCTGCGGCAATCAAAGGGTTAAAGCACCGGGGAGTGGAGGTTTCCCCCGCTCCCCGGTGCTCTCAGGAGCTGTGCTGGAATCAGAGCTGTGTAGTACAGCCCCGATTCTAGCGCTGCTGCGGCGCCGGGCGCCACAAACTCCGCTATCTGCAGCGACTCCAAAAGACGTCGCTGCAGACGAACAACCTGAAATGCCCGCCGTCAAAAGACGGTGGGCGGGCGTTAAGGAGTTAAACTACTGTAGTCACTAAAGGATATTAAAAAAAATCAACCTAACACTATCCTAGATCTCCATGAATAATTGGTATCAGTATGAGCCCCTTTACCACCCTTTAATACCAAAAATACCAGGTTAAATGTTAAGCCATTCTAGACTCTATATTATCACTATCCCCTTAAAGGGGTTGTATTAATATGTTGTTTTAGTCGCATTTTAGTTGCAGCCAGCTTCAGACTCCCACTTCCTGTTCAAGCTGTCGGTGGTTCTATAGCAGTGATTGCCATATCAGCTCTGCTGTTCCTAGCTGAGCCTGTTACAGTGTCATGACTGCTGGAGTTTTGTAAACTAATGCACAAGGCTACAGAGCTCTAAAGGATTAAAGCTTGTCAGTAAGTGATGTAAACAAGCTTCTGTCTTTCAGACAAGACACAGCAGGGAGTAAAATCACCATCTCAACCACTGCTGCAGCATGTTAGAACAGAAAAAAGTGGACTGTAACAAGGGAAGCTGGTGTGCAAAAGCAGGAGGTAAGATATTCTCCTAACTCTGTAGAAAAGCAGAATCAGAAAGGTTTTAACCAATATATTTGGTAATAGTCATTATTTGCCTTTGCCTACATGTTTAAAACTGATCAGAGCAAATACCCCAATAATTCATCCTGAGAGATGTAAAATGTGACATATTATCTGTTAAAAGATAATTTTACCAACTCAATCATGGGAGGCAAAGAGTTTGGAAACACCCTTTAAACATTCCGTATTTGCGTAAATGACTGTAAAATAAGCTTTGATGTACCACCTAGTTGGCATGAGGTAACCAAAATTAGCACATGCTGCAGAGGGGGGAGAGAGAGGTTTTATCACTAGTATGTGCTATGATGGTATACATGATATGCTATAAACCCCTAAAGCAGGAGGACTGAAATGGCCTTAAAGGGGTTTTGCCACAATCTCATTTCCTACCTCCTGCATCCAGCTCTTCAGCTCTGTGTGCTCAGAAGGGGGCGTGTGTGATTTGTTTGAATTGCATATCGTGACCCAGCAGGATGACATCACCAGGCCTTTCCTCTCTCTAGTCAAAGAAAGGTCTGTTTATGTAAAGCATTGTGAGTAGCTAAGAGGTAATGTTTTTGCCTCCAGGCACAAGGATTCTAGGTTCAAATCCCTGCAGGAACCAAACCTGTGGATTTTTTCTCTTTATCAATGCACAAGCCTCATTGAGGTTTCTTTTTTTATTTATTTGCACTGTTTGACTAATTACTAAGGAGTACAGAGGACGTGAGTAGAATGACAGCACCTGGGGTTTGAACACTCAGTAGCTGCCTGAGAGGAGACGTGATGTCTGAGCAGGTCTGACCAGGAGTGAGGAGCTCTCAGCCCTGGTCGTATCCCTTGGAGACGAACTGTCAACAATGGATCACTAAAGGAGCAGCTAAAAGAAAAAAGGTGCAGGATTTTTAATAATAATGAAAGGTGAACATGTATGTTATTTCATTTGCAAGCTTCCCACGTCAATTTTACTTCGTGGCAAAACCCTTTAATGACCAGCTACTTTTTTTTCGGTTTTGCTTCCCTGCGTTTCAACAGTCTTAACTTTTTTATTTTTTCAGTTACGTAGTTGTGAGGACTTGTTTTATGCAGGAGAAGTTATATTTTGGAGGGGCACATTTCACACTAAGTAACCTGTTAGATTAATCCTACAGATTACTGCGGTCGTGTAGTTACCTAATATGTGTGGGGGTTATTTTGTTTGATGTAGGCACAATCATTTTTTTATTAAATAATTTTATTTATTTTTTCTACACTTTTTGTTTTTTACTATTTTTTTTATTCCATTAAGGGAAAACTATTTTACATTTTTGTAACACTTAGTAAAGTATTAGCATACTCCTGGATGCTAATATATTACACTAGGAACCACATGTATGAAAACTGTCTAGGTCTAAATCTTTCTTTATTGCCCATAGCAACCAATCAGAGCGCCTCTCTCATTTTTCCACAGCACTATTGGAAATGAAAGGGGAGCTCTGATTGGTTGCTATGGCCAACAAAGTGAGTGTTAGCTCTAGACAGTTTTCATACATTTGGCCCTATGTGTCTATAGGACAAAGGCTGCTGCCAGAGCAATATACAGTGTGTCCTGACCTCAGACTTGCTATACAGACAGCCTTGGGGCTACTTTAAGTCCCCAGGGTTGACTGTATAGACATTCCCTAGGCTCTATGGGGCACTGGGAGCCCTGGTGACTCAACGGAGCAAGGGGATCCACGGACTGTGGTAATCAAAAGGTTAAATGCCAGAGATCGGAGGCTTCCTCCAGTCCCTGGCGTTAACAGTGACTGCTCTAGAAATGGAGCTGTTAACTTCTGCTCTGTTCTTAGCACAATTACAGCACTTTAACTCCTTAATGACCGGCCACCGTCTTTTGATGGCGGGCATTTCAGATCGTTCGTCTGCAGCGACGTCTTTTGGCGTCGCTACAGACATCGGAGTTTGCGGCTCCGGGCGCCGCAGCAGCGCTGAGAACGGGGCTGTACTACACAGCCCTGTTCCCAGCACAGCTCCTGCAAGCACCAGGGAGTGGGGGAAACCTCCGCTCCCCGGTGCTTTAACCCTTTGATTGCCGCAGTTCGTCAACACAGCGCAATCAAAGGGTTTTCCTGCTCTGTCAGGTGATCAGGACACCCGGTGACCCAACAGAGCCCGGGGAACGGCTGCACAGTCAGCCCTGGGGAACCTAGAGTAGAACCAGGGCTGACTGTGTAAGAAGCCAGCGATCAGGGCAAACTGTGAGCTGCCCTGATCACTGCCTGTGTCAGACTGACACAAATTACAATGTATTAGCATATATGAATATGCTAATACATTACCAAGTGTGGAAAAAAATGTAAAACAGTTCTCCCTTCATGGGACTAAAAAAAAAAAAACACATAAGTGTAAAATAAATAAATAAATAAATAAATAATAAAATAAAAATAAATAATAAAAAATAACTGCATACATTACACACAAAAAAAAAACTACACTATTTTGGTATCCACATGACCATCATAACCTGAAGAATTAATTTAACAGGTTAAGTAAGTGTGAAATGTGAATGGTATAAAAATAAAAAATAAAAACATTTTTAAAAATTGAAAAAAAATTCTGCAATTATTTTTAAGTGAACTTAAACTATTCCCCCCATAAAGTACAACTCGTCTCGAATAAAACGGGGGCCTCATAAAAACTGCGTCATTGAAAAAATAACAAAGTTACAACTGTTGAAACGCGAGGAGGCAAAAACTAAAAAAATGTTCTGGTCATAAACTACATTTCAGGCGTTCGGCTTAAGGGGTTAAGCTGTAAAACCCCTCTGTCTGCTGCGATGTCTTTTGGCGTTGCTGCAGACAGACGGCCTGCACTGTCTGGCATCAAACGTCACTGGGCAGTCAGGTTCTTGTATTGTGTAATTAAAGAGAAGGTTTTCACTATCAAAAGTAGTGTTGCGTTTTGGATTTAGGTTGATTTGGTTTGTGCCTGCGGGAAAATTGGACAACCAATTGGAAACCTGAGAGGCAAACAGGGAAAAATGGTGTCTTGTTTGACACGCTTCCATCTTCCTGTCTGACTGGCAGGCTTCCAATTAGCTGCCCTATGTTCTTGCACACTGCTGGTGATCGGTTGCAGAAATTCAGGTCGACCTGAAAAGGAAGCGCCACACTTGTCAAAAGGTTATGCCATTTTCTACACTCACCAAAGCTTCTCTCTTGAGGCCAAGTCTGTTCTGTGAACACTCGGACCGCTGAGGCTCTGTGAATAAGGAAACTTCATTCTGAGTCTATAAAACCAACAAAGACCGACAACAATTGTTATAGAGAACGTAATAGACAAAAAACATGAACATACAATATATGCACATTATGACCAGTACGAATTCATCATGTTAATAGACTCCTTGTAGACAATTGCATGATGGAGTGCAGGTTCTGTATTGCAAGTAAAACTTTTTTTCATAGTTTTAATGGTAATGTTATATAAGCTAGAGACAGCCTATGGCTCTTGGCCTGGACCACTCGTTTTTGCAGATGGTAAATTGTAGCTATTACTAACCTGGGGGAAGTTAAAGGGGTTTTGCCACGATGTAATGTTGACGGGGGATCCTCCAAAATGGGTATTTAATCACTTTTCTAAATATATGTGATTACAAAAAGTGAAGCCTGTGAGAGCTACAGCATTGCTCAGTCCCCCTTAGTTTCCTGAGAGTTTACATTAGATATGACCAGGAGCTGATCTGGCCGTGCTTGCGCTGTATGCACTTCTTATCTGATGACAGGGAACATGAAGGAGCTTGCAAGGGATTGTGGAGAAAGATCCTTTGTCTTTTGTACAGGCAGTCCCCGACTTACATGGTTCCGACTTACTTACATCCCCTAGTTACAACCGGAGACTTATGGGGCGGGGTTGACATTCAACACTGAGTCACGCCCCATGATAACCAAGTGCCAGCATGCCACAGCTGCACATGAGATACAGATCGTTAGGTGAAATCTTCTAAAAAAGGGCACAGACAGCAAAACAAATGTAAAAACTGTTCCCTGTAATATCCAAAATGAAGACATTTTATTTTGCTGGAATTACATTTAATAAATATACCTGTTCCGACTTACATACAAATTCAACTTAAGAACAAACCTACAGCCCCTATCCCCTTTGTAACCTGGGGACTGCCTGTATAGAGAATCCACTGGTTCTAATATAATTATTTGAGTAAACATTGCAGATGCTCCCTGCCACTGCGTCTCTACTCAGACCCCCTCCCTCTCACCTGTGACTCAGCAAGTTGTGTTTATCTTTTCTCCTGAGAAGATAACAGGTAAGGAACCCACTTCTTGGCAAAACCCCTTTAACACCATGTCTGATGAAGAGAGCTAGTACTCTCGAAAGCTTACCATCAAATATTCTCAGATAGCCTCCAAAAGATATCGCCTGATTTCTTCACTCTTCTACTATTCTGGGGGACGTTACAAGTATGGATCAATTACAGTACAATGAGGAGAAAAATAGGTTTGTACCATCCAAAAGAAAGAATTTACAACTGTATATCCAGTTGACGTTTCAAATACATGAAGATATTTCTTGCTATCACAGAACATTAGTAAAACCTACTGTCAAATTTCTACGTAATCTCCTCCTTTGATTGAACCATGTATTAAAAGTATGGTCAATTCCAATTGTCAATGGAATGGGAGATAATCAAGTCCTACCTCTATATTCCTGATTCTGTAGCATCCAACCTTCTCATTATGCCACTGATCAAGTTATACTGACCATATAGCATAAAGGTGCACCATGTCACTCTTGTAGGGTCCTTGGAGATAGGGCGCCCCCTACTGGTTCCTCACAGCCTGTTTGGTTCTCATAGGGAGAACCAGTACAGGCCTCTCTTTTCCAGAGGATCTTCATGATAGGAAGTAAAGGGGTTGGGAATCTGATCCAATGGTCTTAAAGAGTAGAAAATAAACATTGGGCTGTACCATAATGACACCGCATCAATCTACACTATTGGATGAGTCCTTTTCTTTTGGATGTGTATGAAGTAAACCTTGCTTAGAGCACAGACTCTAAGGATCCAGCAGGTAGGAATATCCAAATATCTTTATTATAGCATTTAAAAGCTCACAGAGACTTTAAAAAGAATGTAGAACGCCGAAGCGTATCCTGCCAGCACTTCCCTTGTTCATGTGTATGAAGGGCCATGACAAGGAAGCAGTAGGTAGCATGATGGGGAGAAGTGATAACTTATGTAGTTCGGTAAAAGAACCTTAGTTACTAGTTTCCTCCCCTTTTATATCTGTTTCTTGTTACCTCAGGGTAGGCGTCCTGGAGACTCTCAATGTCACGCTTTCCTCCTGGTCGCAGCCCATAGGACCAATGCTGGGAATGACTCATATGATCAGACAACATGAGAGCCAGTATAAGGAGGAAACATGGGATTCCACGATGGCTCATCCTGAAATAAAAACAATACGTTGGCGCGGCAAAACTGTGCGCCTGAAGCACGTACACAACTGCACAGCAATGGTAGCAAATCATGGCTTATGGTTTGTATTATGCAGCACTAGGTACTCTGTGTGTCACCATATAGTGCCTTAGTTTAGGCCTGTATTATGACATCTAATAGAACATACCACACTTTTTCTTCTCTGTGTTCATACCAAGATTCATAGAGATACAGTACAGATTTCCATGGGTGCTTTATTATGTCTCCATACAACCCCGATCCACGATATAGCTGTGGAACGTGTCATCAAAAATGAATTATTGTTTAGCTTACGTTTTTATGTTCAACACATTTTTTAAGAATTTTTGGTTATATTTTTGTTTCAATTTTCCATATCACTTTCAATATTTTTTAATAATTCTTAAGTCCTGCAGTTCTCACTTTGGCCACTAAGCCTAATAATAGTCTGACACTTCCTGTTCTGTACAAAAAGAGTCTCAATTGTCTTCCCATTATCAGCACAAAGAGGGTCAAACTGAAAGGAGACTACAGTGTGAATAGATAACACAGGATCCACCAGTCACAAGAGGAGATAGTCACAGATCACCCTTTCACCTCCCTGCACACTGACTTCTTCCCAGGTCACAGAGCATGACTAGAAAACTCTTCTATAGAAGTCAATGGGACTGAGTCAGTCTCAGGTCTCCTATGTGCATGAAGCTACTGTAAAGCATCTCTCTGACTGCTGTTAAAGCAGTGCAAACAAGGCCTAGTGGCCAAAGTGAAAACTGCAAGACTTAAGAATTATTAAAAAATATTGAAAGTGATATGAAAAATTAAAAAAAACAACCAAAAATTCCTAAAAAAAAATGTGTTTAACATAAAAATGTTTTTTTTTGCCATCTATAATATATGAAAAAAATGTTGAGATTCTTAGTTCGCATGTTTTTGGCCAAAAAATGCTCAAGCCACCCCCGGCTTACAACGGGATCTCAGGCGGGTGATCCCGAATCTCAAAGTTTTTTTCATATATTGTAGATAGCATAAAATGCTTCTTTGGAGATTTCCATGTGTTTTTAACATAGAAATGGGACTTAAACAATGACTCATTTTTTGATGACACATTCCCTTTAACATCTGTGTCAGAGGTACTATTCAGAACTGGATCTGTTACATGGCAAACACCAACAGTGCCCGGTGAACCTCATTGACTACAGGGTCCTTCATTGTCACTGCTGCTGGCTGCACATATGTTTCATCATTTTTGACAAAATCTGTGATGGAGAGTTTGGATGGAACATTTGATGCAGGTGTGAACTGGGCCTTACCCTAATTAGTACAACAATTTGTAAATGTACTGGAAGTGAATGTGTATTTGTATGAGCAGTGTGTGTACACAAGTGGTTCCGCGTATTTCACCTTTACCATAGAGCGACCGCATTGGAATGCTGGAAATTCCTCCTTCATTCTGTGGAACAGGAAGTGTTGTACGAAGAGGAAATATTTCTTTGTTTTCATTGTAATCAACTACAAGGAGCTGACATTTATACTCCGTGCCTTTTATTTTTGTACAGCAACATAATAGTCCAGGTATAGCATGTTATATGGTAGTGATGATGGCTGTGTTGTACTGTGGTGCCTATAGACCACCCCAAAACCACTGTCTCCCTGTGCCTCCCTGACACTTGTGCGGTGCCCCCGCCGAGTCTCGTGTCACCTGACACAGATCTGTGCAATGATCACAAGAGCCTATAATCAAGATGGAAATGGGTCTTCCAAATGCAAAATGATCCGAAGCTACTGCCAGACTGGTTACAGAGATTGATTAAGGATAACCAAGTCTATGTTTTCGAGTGACCATCACAAAGCCCTGATCTCATCCTATTGAAAATTTATGGGCAAATCTGAAAAGGCAGGTGTGAGCAAGGCGTCCTACAAGTTACACCACTTCTGTCAGGAGGAATGGGCCAAAATTCCTTCCAACTATTGTGAGAAGCTTGTGGAAGGATATCCGAAACGTTTGATCCAAGTCATACAGTTTAACCCCTTAAGCCGAACGCCTAAAAGGAAGTTAATGACCAGAACATTTTTTTTTTATGTTGCCTCCTCGCGTTTCAACAGTTGTAACTTTTTTATTTTTTCAATGACGCAGTTGAATGAGGCCTCATTTTATTCGAGACGAGTTGTACTTTATGGGGGAATAGTTTAAGTTCACTTATAAATAATTGCAGTATTTTTTTTTATTTTAAAAAATAGTTTTATTATTTTTTTTTTTACACCATTCACATTTCACACTTAATAACTTGTTAGATTAATTCTACAGGTTATTATGGTCATGTGGATACCTAATATGTGTAGGTTTTTTTGTGTGTGTAATTTATGCACAATTATTTTTTACTAAATATTTATTTTTATTTATTTTTTTTTATTCTTTTTTCTTACACTTTTTCTGTTTTTTGGTTTTTTTTTGACTCCCACGAAGGGAGAACTGTTTTACATTTTTTTTTATATATATATATTTTTTTTTACACTTAGTAATGTATTAGCATATTCATATATGCTAATACATTCTAATTTGTGTCACTTTGACACAGGCAGTGATCTGGACAGCACACAGTGTATCCAGGTCACTGGCTTGTTACACAGACAGCTTTGGGGTCACTCTGGGTCCCCACGGCTGACTGTGCAGGTTCCATGGCTCATCGGTCACCGGTTCCATCACCCGACAGAGCAGGGGAACCCTTTGATTGCGCTGCGGTAACGCACCGCCGCAATCAAAGGGTTAAAGCAATCGGGGTGCGGAGGTTTCTGGTGCACGCAGGACATGCTCTGGGATCGGGGCTGTGTAGTACAGCCCCGATCCCAGCACAATTGGGGCGCCGGGCGCCGCAAACTCCGGTGTCTGCAGCGATGTCTAAAGACGTCGCTGCAGGCAAACAACCCGCACCGGCCGCCATCAAAAGACGGTGCGCGGTCGTTAAGGGCAATGCTACCAAATACTAATGAAATGTATGGAAACTTTTGACTTTGCAGAAAGTAATAAAAATGCCTTAAATTCTCTCTCCTTATTCTGGCATTTGGCAAATCTAAATAATTTTGGTTTCCAATTGACCAAAAACAGTTTATTCTGATTTCATGTCAGATAGTGAGAAAAACCTGCAGATGGGGCTTTTTATATAGTGTATGGAAACTTCTGGTTTCAACTGTAGGTATATAGGCCTTTAAAGCCCTCTGATTTAAAAAAAAAAAAAATACGTCTCCTGATCTCCTGATGAACAGCTCATGCCATAGTTTTCAGCTATATGCCTGTCTAAGTCACCGGTCCTCTGGCAGACCTGTCTGACACTACATGTTAAAGACACCACTCTGACAACTGAAACGAAATACACACCTGTGTTTTCATCACAAAAATCAAAGAAAAGTGAAAATGGAGAACGCTTAAAGAGTTGTGCAAGAACCCCACAGAGATATTGTGTTGGGAGTAAAAAATGTCACTAATTAATTTTGCTGGAATAAATCCCTGTTGAGTTGGACACTGATTAACTGTAACCTTAACCAAAAATTGAGGTTAGGATTCAGGTTTTTTTTTTTTACATGTTGTTAGATGTTATCTTACTATTACATGGCTCTCTTAGTCTGGCAGTGCTCCAGTTGCAGCATCA
>JAODAL010081984.1:0-11730 GCA_025379985.1 Phyllomedusa bahiana
ACAAGTGGCCCCCCTTTTAACCTTAAATTGAAAAAATTTTGGGGGAGCCCACAACTCTTCCTCGACCTATATATTTTGATAGATAGATTGATTGATTGATTGATTGATATGTGGTTTATACAGTCAGTCAGAAGATAGATTGACATATCTATCTATCTATCTATCTATACTATTTTTATATCTATCTGTCTATATATAACTAGATAGATAGAAAATAGATAGATGTAAAGTTTATATATAATGAATGGATTGACAAATGAATGGACAATAGACAGAGATAGATAGATAGATAGATAGATAGATAGATATACAGATAGATAGATATGAGAGATATACTCTAAAGGTCACAAGATGATGGTCTTATGTACAGATACATAACTCTTGCTGTTATTGCAATTTGATCTATTTTTCCTGTATGAGACATGATTTTGTGGAGATTAATTAAACCAGGCTGTCTACCATGCTAATCCCTCTCAGCGGCGCAGCTCACCCCGATCATGATGAATGCATAAACACTGGGGTCGGCATGCAATAAACAAAGCAGCTTACATCTAGATGGATATCCCGTATATATTTTAACTCCATTAGCTATTGTTTTATATGCTATGGAAAATGTGACTACATACAGTATAGTCCTGCAGGCCATGGAGACTATGTCTGCTCAGCTTGTTCTCCTTGGAGAGCGGCATTCATTAACCTTCTCAGTAATATAATCCACTCTGTGGCTGCAACGATAAACATGGCAGCTCCAGCGTCTCTTCATCTTCTACATTATGATATTATATTGTAACTCAGTCCAAGTTTCCATTGCTGGGTGCTGTAGTCATGGTGCGTGTCAGGACTGTAAGCAAGCTGTGTGGAAAATGGATCTGATTTCAAATTAAAGGGCAACTATATTTTATAAGTTGTTTATCTTCAGCTAAATGGAGCAGCAGAGGAAATAACAAAAACACATGACTGTGCCCCCAACAAAGGCTAGTACTAGGAAGAAAGTAATACTGTTGTAACCCAAGTGTCTTATGTGATACTATACATTTGAATGGTATGTCCACAGCAATAAATTTATCAATTTTTCTAATATACCTAAACTAAAAAAGCAACTTTGCAAATATCTTCTACTGCAATGTGCCTACAGCTCCAATGTAGACCTAAGTGTCTTCATGAAGTGTCCCCCTGAAGTGTCTTGATGCTTACAGACTGCAAACAAAACCATTTGTGTTCTGAGCTTACAGGCATACTCACGTATGTCAACTCTCATATATTTTGGACAGATGAAGGGGAGTTTGACTGGAAGATATGGCTACAAACAGTCTTTTCAGCATTATAGGCCCCCGGGCTTGGCACTACAGTGGGCTCTGCCAAATACATGACATCACATTAGGCCATATCTCTAGCCAAGCCCAAGCACACCTATATTATCACGCCACTTATGCCTGGACATCGGCAGCCTGCAGCCTACAATACTACTTCGCAGGGCAGGGAGCCTTTGGCTCTCTTCTGCACCATGGTTTTTAACTGTTTGCGCATCCTAAAATCACACAAACAGTTAAATAATCAAAGCCAACTAAGGGATCCTGAGTATGTTTCTTGTATTCCTGAGACCACCTGGGGTTCCTATACTTGTGGGGCCCCTGGGCAACTGCCTAGTGTGCCTTATGGAAAAGATGGCTCTAGCTACAAAGGGTTCAGGAAAAAATATGCATAAAAGCTATAGAAGCCTCCCCCATACTCTGGAACTCACTGCCTCAACACCTCAGACTCTCCCCCACGCTCACTAGCCTCAAAGGTAACCTGAAAACCTCTCTCTTCAGGACTGCCTATGACCAACATTAACCGTGTTGCACTGCTCCGCCCCACAAATATGTCTGCCCCTCACCTCCTATCTCTTCCCACCTTCCTTGTAGACTGTAAGCCTTCGTGGGCAATGGCCTCTCTCCCTCTGTACCAGTTGTTAGTTACTTATTGTCAATTTGTAATTGTTTGACCAATGTTATTTATGTAACCAGAATAAACAGAAAGATGCAGGCTCACCTAAGATTGGCAACGTCCTTATGGATAAGCGCAGATCCTCTCTCCGTTTCGTCTCACTCGTACGGTCCAAAACCGCCGGCCTCGCGGTGATGCAATGTGAAAACACAGGAAATCCGGTGACGTAGCTCTAAGAGTTACCGCCGCAAAGGATTCCAAGGTCCGTAGGTATTTGAAAAGCGAAACTTTATTCTTCAATAAAAATGCACGCAGGCACAAGGCAAAAGACCCTCCGATATGGCGAGCTTAACAGACGCGTTTCGAGTCAAAGACTCTTGATCACTGTTATGATCAGGAGACTTTGATCAAGAGTGCCTGCGTGCATTTTTATTGAAGAATAAAGTTTCGCTTTTCAATAACCTTACGGACCTTGGAATCCTTTGCGGCGGTAATCTTAGAGTACTCCCCGGGATTTCCCTTGTTTTCATAGTGACCAAATGTCAGCGCCCTGGAACAAGGGCGCTCTAAAAAAATAAAAATAATAATAATAATAATAATAATAGCCCAAAAGTCAAATAAAGGCTGTGGGCTGAATCCAGCCCATCATGTCATTTTATGTGGCCTATGAGAGCTTAGACACACCGAGCAGTGAAGGACAAGTGTAGACACAGAAGGGCCAGCTCTCCACTTTCCATAGAGAGCAGGTAGCACTTGGCAGAGGTGGGGGGAGCAACGGGGAACAGGCCCCCTTCTTTGTTCGACTCTGGCGACCCCCACACCCTTTTTGCTCAGGGAGAACAACTGGCTTGCCTCCAAGGCCCTCACATGGACTTTTGAGGGCAACCATTATGCTGATGTTACTCTAAGTGAAAATGAGTTAGACACCCCTGCAATGGATGGTAGGATATTTGTAGACAAAACTATTTAGAAGGTTGTTTCATTTTAAGTTTAGATTCATTAAAAGTGGACATTAAAATTTTTTGTTTGTATTATTAAAAGGGTTTTTTAGTCATTTTTCCTTGTTTTATTTAACACATCGTCAGCTATTTTCCCCAAAAAGGGGAGAATTGTGCAAACCACCCACTCCCATCCTGATGCATTAGAGCAAAGTATCACAGCAAGCTGGTATCAGTTTGTGGACATTACAAGATGGGACAACCTCTTTAAATGAGACTGAGCTGCAATATTTGTCTCTGGTCTCTTCTTCGGGACTCTTTTTTTTGATCCATGGTTTTGTTGGTTCCCTCCCTCATTATTTATGGCAGCAGTTGTGCAGTCTTTGAGGATTAAAAAGAGCCCATTTGTACTTGTACTGGAGAAAATTGGTAATAAGTTTAATTTTGCCGAAAAGGAGTAGGGAATGTACCTAACTTTACGGTTTTGTTATGTAGCTGTTTGTAGTAAAGGAAGAAGAGAACAAAAGACACTGAATGGATGGGATCAAGAACCAAAGCAAAAAAGGGTCCCAATATATTTTAAATACAACCTAAGGCTGGGGCCACGGGTGGTTTATTGGTGGGTCCAAAGAAAGTGTCAGGATTGAGGGTTTTTCCAGGACTTTGTAAAAGGCAAAAGGAAAGTTTAACCTTTAGGGCAACTTTTTGTGGGGGGTTTTTGAAATGTCTGGATCTTTAAATTTTAAAAGGATAGTGCAGCCTTTATTTTTAATAGGTGCCCCGTATAAGCAATTACAGAGGCGGGCACTTTGATCGGGGGGTGTTGAAGCGTGTGCACTAAACCCGTATGATTTAGATTTGTATTTAAGTATGGAAAACCCAGGCGCTTTAATGCGGGAAAAAGGTAAGCCCGGTAAGTGGTTTCCCTGAGGAAAAGTGTCATTTTTCCCCTAAATACTTGATTTGCAATGGACGGGCCCCCCATGTGTGTGGATAAGCCCCAGAAGAAAGAGGGAGGGATCGGGGGGGACTTGGAGCTGCAGCAGTGAGGGCCAGGTTTGTTTCAAATTATTTTCTTAGGGGGACAAAAACCCATGATTGGAACATCTAGGAAATTTTTTAAAACCCTTTGTGTAACATCCGGACAATAACTGGGCATTATCTGGGGAACCACAGAGTTAGTTCAACTTCCCCCAAACCCCTAACACAAACGGGGTTGGGGTTAAATCAACCTTAACCAAAGCAATAAAGTAAGGTTGGACTAACCCTTACCCCAAACCCAGGGTTTCCCCAGATGTTCCTGCCCAAATTAAATCACTAAAATTCAGGTTGAATTTTGGGTTTTGACCCAATCTTCAAGTTCAACTATTTAAGGGTAAGAATAAAGATGTAAACTACTGTATTCTTGCTGTAAACATCAGAACCTCAGAGGAATTTAAAAAATCTAGGTGAACAGAGACAAACAAAACCTTGAGAGCTGTTTTGACTGTTAATGTATAGTGATTTACTCATATGTTGGTATTATAAATATAATCCAGGCTATACAATACTTTATTGTTGTATTTTTGGTTTTAGGAGGTAATCGTGAGCATGATTTCCTTTTATGTTTTGTCTCAGTTGAGTCCATTTCTTGGCCTTCTATTACAATTGATGTGTAATTTGAGTATACTAAGAAAGCAGGTGAGGAAAGTAAATTGTTCTGTCACCCAAATCAATGGTAATCGAGAGGTAGGAGGTGAACTTTTAAGGTTGTTTGAGGTTGGCAAAGCACAAAAGAAGGAAACGGCAATGGAAGGTTTTTGAAGGCACAAATCTTACATTTGTTTTTGGATATTTCGGAAAATCTGTGACTGCATAAAAATAATGCAGGCAAGACATAACCTGCAAGGAATGGTCTAAAACACAGTATTATATCATGTAGTGGGGTCTATAATGAGAAAAAAAAAAAAAAAAGGTCTGTTTTTTCCCAACAATTTGTAATGTGCATAAACACAGGCAGAGGAGATTTCAGGGAAAAATTATAAAAACCCCATTTCAAAATGTGTGTAACCTTAAAATTTTTTTTTAATACTGATTATATCTTTTAGGACAATAGAAGATATGAATTTGAAAAATTAAGTAGTCAGTGTAGTTGATAGCATGTAATAACGAAACAAAAACCCATCAATGTCTAAATAGTGGCAAAAAAAGTGAGTACACCCCAAAGTGAAATGACAATTAGGCCAAAATTCAATTTTTTTTTGTGGCCTCAATTATTTTCCACCCTGCCTTAACTTTTTGGGGATGGAGGTAATGGGCTTGGGGTTGTACCCTCGGGAATCCTTTTATCCCCCATGATGACATACGGAGTGGTGGATGTTAGAGACCTTGTACCCCTTCCCTTTTTGTGTAAAGATGCCCCAAAGATCCCCAAATAGGGTTTTGTTGGAGAATGGGGTCACCCAACACCTTCCCATCATTTTCTTTTGCAAGATATGATGTTTTGGGGGTGTGTTTTGGGTCTTTTATCAGGTTCAAATATTGCATGCCAAAAAAAGGGGGGGATCTTGCTTGCTTCGTTGTCACAGTAAGTTGTCATTCATACCCGGTGCCTCTGCACCCCCCAAAAATGACACCCCCACCATTATGTTTTGCTGTTGGAAAAGACATTGTTCTTTATTTTCTCCCCGGGTTGGTCCCAAATGCTTGCCCCATCTGCACCAAAGGGGTTTTGATTGGTTCAAAAAACCACAGGACATGATTCCAGTAATCCATGTTCTTCGTCTGCTTGTCTTCAGGAAACTGTTTGCAGCCTTTCTTGTGCGTCTTTAGAAGAAATTTCTTTCTGGCACGACAGCCATGCAGACCAATTTGATGCAGTGCGCAGCGTATGGTCTGAGCACTGACAGGCTGACCCCTTATCCTTTTAAACCCTTTGCAGCATCTGGCAGACTATAGTCTATTTCGAATGAAAATTCGGGTTTTGCTTTGAGATTGCACAAAAGGGTTAGGGTTGTTCTTAGTGGAGTGTTTTTGTTAAACTTTTTTGGTCTTGACACCGTGTTAGATCATTTCAGGGTGTTGTAAATCTTTTTATAAAAAAGCCATCTTTTTTGAGCAACAACTCTTATTTTCAGAATTTTAAAACATGGCCATGGGGTGCCTTTTAAACTTCCGTGAAAAGATGAGAGGTGAGAGCGATAGCAAAATTTTAAAATATACTCCTCACCATTCACACCAAAGATTTGTAAAAAGGTGGGAGATAGAGGGATGTCCCTGGAAAGGTATTAGCCCAAAAAAAATTTAGGGAGTAAATAAAATAGAGCGCTGAAAGCAGAAAAGGAAAACGCTCGGAGAGGGTAAAGGAAATTTTTAATTCTTTACATTTAACGGTTTTGCGGAGACATCCGCTTATAGACTTATACATTTTCCTGCTTGCAAATTAAATACAGCATTTTGAAAGAGGCTCAATTGAAAACATTTAAGTTCATTCATAAAATATTTTTACATGTTACTTAAAAATACAATAGTGATATTATGCTAAAAAATACCTATTATGTGTTATACATACAAAAAATTAATAAATATAGAAGGAAAAACAAGTAATAATATATATAAAATATGTTTATTAAAAAAATATTTTAAAATAAAAAGTTATTTAAAATCCTAAAAAACAAGATGGGTTTCAATAAGGGGACTATTTTAAAAAAAGGGGTATTTAAATTTTGGCATTTTAACCTATTCAGTACATAGGTTTTAAATGCTGGTTTATAATTTCGTTTTTTCCCCTTTTAATTAAATTTAGCTATGGTGTATTTTGAGAATATGTCTATAGGAGGGAATGTAAAAAAAATTTTGGTTCTTACTATTGTGTTTTCAAAAAATGTTTTCTGGGCCTATACAAAAGTCTGCCCTGTTTAGTATCTGTGTTTAGAGTCTTTTGAAAGTTTTTTGGGAAATTTTGCCAACATACTGTATGTTGCAAATTAAAGTGATCAGATAGATAAATAACGTGGCAAATCAGGTTCTTTTATTCAAAAAATTCCCCTTTGCGGGAAAAGTAAAAAAGATCACGATAAAGATTTGTTTTTTCAAAATTTCATATAGGTTCCCCACATGGGAAAGTCCATGATTTTTTACTTTTTTTGGCCTTTTTTTTATTTTTTACATGTGTTTTTTTAAAATTTAAGGTTTTTTAGAATGCCCCTTTAGAGTTTTTGGTTTCCCATAAAAAAAGTGCGGTGTCTGGTTTGCATTTTTTAATCCCGGGGTTCCCCCTTTAAAAAGGGTTCCCAAAAGTTTTTTTAAATTTTTTTTTGAAAACCCTATAAACTGACTATTGTTTGGGGGGGAAAAAACTCTTTCAAGTTCTTTCATTTTGTGTTTTTTTTTTGGAAAAGATTTTGCTTCTTGTTTTAAAAATTGATGCTTTATTGCAACTCATCCAAAAAATTTTTTAGGTATTTTTTTTAAATACATTTTTGAGTGAGAGTATCAGCTTGAGTGTTAAAGACTCTTTCCTCTGTACAGTTTTTTTTTTTTTAATCGGGGAATGCCCCCAAAAGGGATTTTTATCCAATTTTTTTTTTTGTTGAATTTAAAAAAACAAGAAATTGTTCGAATTTTATTTTTTTTTTTAAAAGTTTTTGAGTTTTACGACCTTTTATACAGGGGTTTAAATCAAAAAGACCTTTCCTGATGCCCGTGGAAGTAAAACTTATGCCCCAAGAGTTATTGTTTAAAAAATGTACGAAAGAATTGAAAGTATCTTTAGAACCATTCCAAATTAACAGCAGATCAGCGATGTACCTTTTGTAATAAATTTTTTTTTGTTTAAAAAAAGGGGGTTTTTGGGGCTATCAATAAAAAAAAACCTCAAAAGACCCCATAAAAAGATTTTCCAGCGAGGGGAAACTCTATCCCCCCCGCTGTAACGATTTGTGATGATACTGTACTTTTTTGTTAAAAAAATTATTTTTTAAAAATTAAATTCTAAACCTTTTAATAAAAATTCTTTAAAAGGCCTGAAAAAAAACTTTTTTTTTATTTAAAAAATGGACCTGCTTCCGTCCCAATTCATGCCCAAATTAGCGTATAATGCCCTGCATCGAGGATGCAAGAATAATCTTTATCCCATTAATATTGATTTAAGTCAGGAGGAGAATCCCGGGGATTTTAAAAAACTGGGGACGTTCAAAAGTGGTTGAAGTTGAAGGTTATAAAAAGGGCAAATTTGACAAGAGAAATTTAACCTAAATGATGGGTCTCCCCGGGGGATGTTCTGCTCTTTTTGACCCTTGGTGATGGTAGAAAAAGGGAAGGACGGTTTTGCAATTATAAAGTTTTTTTCATTTTGTTTAAAAAACTTCTTTATCGAAAAATTTTCTTGAATAAAAACGTTATTTTTCTTTAAATTATATAAACTTAAATTCTTTTTTGTAGTACGACTGTTATCAAAAATTCTGTGCTTCTTTGTTTATGTTTCCCTAATCTTTATATCGGCCCCCCTTTATCAGCGTTTTGTATAACAATAGATTGATTTTCAGATAGATTTTTCAAAGCTATTTGTTCTTTTCTATTAAGGTTAGTTTTAGGAGGTAGTTTTTTTCTTATTTTTCTCAGATCGTTTATCACAAAATCCATGAATACTGGGATATAATTCCCTTGTGCAGTGCGGTAATTGGTTCTAAAGGTGAACTATCGTTGTCTGTGGGAATTTTAATTGAAAGGGTAGGAAAGATGAGGTAAGGATAAAACTGGTAAAATTTGAGGGGGGGATGTGATCATCCACTAATGCTATATTGACTGTGCCAGAAGGGGGAAGGAGTGTGGAGTGCGATTGTAACAGAAGGGTAGGAGTGTTGCTCAATAAACGTGAGGGTAGTGTAGGAAGACTCGTTGAATGTGTAGGGAAATGTAAACTCCGATTTTTGGAAGTTCTGAGAGCGGGGTTCATTTCATTGATAATTGCGAATCGTCCCTTCCCCTTTTACCCTTACCTAAGGGCCAAAGGCAGAAAAAACCCTTGGGGGAGAAACCCCTCATTTCAGGGGGAATTTCTTTTGTCAAATTTTTGTCCCATTTTAAAAGACCCCCAATAAACCCCTTGTTGAAATGTCTCCCCAGTTTTTAAAAGCTCGGATTTCATTCTTGACCCCATCAATATGGGAAAGGGAGAAAAATATTTTTCTTGCATCCCCCGATGACGGCATTATTTGCTAATATTAGGCATAATTAGGAGGAAGCATTGTCCAGTTTTTTAAAAAAAGAACCCATTTTTTTTGGCTTTTAAAAAAAAAAATTTTTTAAAAAAGGTTTTTAAAATTAATTCTTAAAAATATTTTTTTTTTTTTGAAAAAGTTCGTTCTGCAAATCGGTACAGATGGGGAAAAATTCCCCCCGTGGCAAAACTTTTTTTGGCTTTTTAGGAGTTTTTTTTTTTTTACCCCCAAAAATTTTTTTTAACAAAAAAATTTATTTACAAAAAGGGACATCGCGTTGTGTTTATTTGAATGGTTCTAAAGAACTTTTAATTTTTTGTACAATTTTTTAAAAAGTAATTTGGGGTAATGTTCTTCCCCAGTGCATCACCCGGAAAAGGTCCTTTTAGATTTACACCCGATATAAAAAAAAGGGGTATAGATCAAAAAATTTTTTTTTAAAAAAAGGATTTGAACAATTATCTTGCTTTTTAATTTTTTTAACATAAAAAAAGTGGATAAAATTTCCCTTTTGGACATTCCCCCCCGGGCTTTGAAAAAAAATTAAGGGAAGGGGGTCTTTAACATCAAGCGAACTCTCATCAAAAATTTTTTCCAAAAAGATATCCTAAGAAATTTTTAGATGGAGTCGCAAAAAAAGCAGCAACTTTAAAACCAGGGCAAAATTTGTTCTAAAAAAAAAAACACCCCAAAATGAAATGAACTATGAAAGAGTTTTTCCCCACTCCCATAGT
The DNA here is from genome assembly GCA_025379985.1 of Phyllomedusa bahiana. Classification (NCBI taxonomy): domain Eukaryota; kingdom Metazoa; phylum Chordata; class Amphibia; order Anura; family Hylidae; genus Phyllomedusa; species Phyllomedusa bahiana. The sequence goes on from JAODAL010081984.1 coordinate 9,799, forward strand.
CAGTTTTTAGAGGTTAAAAAAATAAAATTAAAAAAAAATTGGGAATCCTTTTAAAAGGAACCGGATTAAAAAAAAAGCAATAGAACACCGGTTTTTTTATGGAAAGCCAAAACTTGAAAAGGATTTTTAAAACCCTTTAAAATTAAAACAGATGCGAAAAAACAAAAAGGACAGATAAAAGATTTATAAAAATCAATGATCTTTCCCCGTGGGAAAGTTATAGTAAGGTTGCAAAAAATCATTATAGTGTTTTATTTTCCCCACTGCTACAGGTAATTTTTAGAATAAAAGACCCTGACTTGTCCTTTATTTTTATCTATTTGATACATGTAATTGCAACATCAGTATGTTGGCAAAACTTCACGAAACTTTCAAGAAGACTGTCAAACAAGATACGTATTGACGGGGGCAATTTTTGTATAGCCCCCGGGACTTTTCGGAATACAAAATATAGAGAACCAAAATTTTTACATTCCCCCCCAAGGGGCATATCTTCAAAATACCCCGATCAGCTAGAATTTTAAAGTAGAGAGAGGTATAGATTTTAAAAAATCACCCTTTTAAAACCTCAGGATGAATAGGTTAAGAGGCAAAATTTAAATGCCCCCTTTATTTAAAATACTCCCCTTATTGAATTACCCATTTGTTTTTTTAGGTTTTTAAATAACTTTTTTAAATTTTAAAAATATTTTTTAAATAAATAAATTTAAATAAAAAATATATTTTTTTTATATTTTTTTTTCCCATGTTTTTTTTTTTATAACCAAATAGGTATTTTTTGTTATCCTTTTGTTTTTTTTAAGAAACAGTAAAGTATTTTATGAAAAACCCTTAAGTGTGTTTACCAATTTAGCCTCGTTATAATGTCAGTGTTTTTAAATGCAGGGGAAACTTGTATGGATGTCATGAGCGGAGGGTGCGAACGCGTTACATGAAAAGGGAATAAAAACCCTTCTATTCCACTCCCCGGGGTTTTACGCTTTTCGCTTTCAGCGCTCTATTCATTTTCCCCCCCTTTAAAAATTTGGTTTGGGCAAAATCCCTTTTCCAGGAATCCCTGCTATCCCCAATGCTTACCCCGTTGGGTCCCCGTGGGTAGATGGCGGGAGTTTGGGGCCAGAGCTGCTATTTCCGCCATCGGGATAATAAAAAGGCTAAAAGCGTGCTGTACCGTGAATCGTACAGCGGGCAAAAGGTACAATTAAATTTTTTCCCTATTCCAGTGCATTTTTCCAAGGACCCCGATCTTGCCTTTTTCTTTTTTTCTTTATTTCCCTAACCCTTTGGGGAAATATCTATTATTAAGATTGTAACACTAACCGAGTCAAAACGTCTTGGAGAGAAATGTTTAATTTTTCAAATTTTCCAATTTCACTTAGGGGGGTCCACTTTTGTTCAAGGGGTTTAGACATTGTGTTATGTGTTGGTTATTTTTTAGGGGAAAAATGTACACATTATACAAGCTGTCCGTTACTTTACATTTTTCAAAGCGCTATTCCCGTGTTTCCCCCTAAAAAAATTGCGGGGTGTACCCCTTTGGGAAGTACTCTTTGGTCAAACACTTTACTATGTTCCTGGTAGGCTGTGGGTGGGTCTAATTTGCATATTTGCATATCAGTCGGGTTCTTGCTGAACCCGTTTTGAGGACTTAGTACTGGAGATTTCTAAACAGCATGGCACAAGGCATAATATGTTAAAGCTTGTCAGTAAATAATATAAATAAGCTCTGTAGAAAATAAAATCAAAAAGGAGTGACATTCCACCCAAAATATAAATTTTTGCTTAATTTGGGGGGGAGTTAAAAAATTTGAATGCAATTTTTGGTAATAAATGTTTTTTTTGTTTTTTTTTGCTTTTTTTACCTTTGCCTACATGTTTAAAGCTAATAAATTAAATGAATTTCAAGTTAAGACCGTGTATGAAAAATAGTCA
>JAODAL010081985.1:0-11730 GCA_025379985.1 Phyllomedusa bahiana
CCTCCCATGTATTTGGGGTGATTCCTGACTTTTCTCAGAACATCCTTACCCCAGGAACCCGAGATCTTGAATGAAACGTGAGAGATGAACATCCCTAAAAAAAAGGTCTTGAGGGCAAAAAAAACACTACAATAGAGCAGCTCCTCCCAAAATGAATGAGCTACCAGATATGTTTTTTTAAAACCCAGCAAAAAAAAAAACCCACTGCATATGGGGCCCTCCAAGAGGATGGATGGTCCCGCCTTTTTTAAACCCCATGTTGCTTTGGAATGTTTCAATTTTAAGGGCACTATTAGAATTGGACCTCCCCTTAAGGCAAAAGGTTGCGTTCTCTGTAAGTCCTTTTTTGGGTTTCATCAAAAAGATGACTTTGGGCGGTTTTAGAGAAAAACATCAAACCCCCTTGACCATTTGCTGAAAGAAAAACATGGAGGTGGCAGCATTATGGTCTGGGTAATATTTGGGTGGCAATTTCATGGACTGTATCCATTGGAGGATACTCCAACCAATTTGGGGGTATGAACCCATCCTTCCAGATCATTTTAAATACAGCTGTTTGTCTTCCCCCGGGCGATGAGATTTCCACAAAAATGCACTTGGCTAAAAATGTCTGAAATTGGTTAATGAGCGGGACCAAAACTTCCAAATACTGTCCGGCCCCAAATTCCCCGCAGCCCTAACACAATTAACCATCTTGAAAAAATTTAAGGCTTGTTGGCTCTCTGGACCTCCCATGCCACACGAAAGCTTTAATATCCTTCCAAAACAAAAAAATTTGTAAGAGCCTACCAAACCCCTGATAACTTACTACCATTTCTCCCTTTGTCCTACGCATTTCTATAACATTAGTCTCAAGACCCTGATGAATTTCAAAAGTACATCTCCATCTTTTTAAGGGTGCCTACACCTGCTTTTAAGTTTTTTGTACAATTTTAATATGAATCAGAAACATTTTGGGAAAAAAGGGGCTAACCCATTAAACCCAGAAAAAACCCCTGACAACCTAAATCAAAGGTGGTTGACCCATTCAAACCAAGTAAATAACTCCTAACCCAACCTCACTTAGGGTTACAGTTACAATCAATTTTTTTTCCGACCATCGGGAAAAATGAATTCAAGATACCCCACATCAAAGCACTTGGGTCCAGGTCGCATATGACTTTGACCTAAAACCTGAAATGCAACACTTTCATAGCTCTTTGTTATTTGCTATTCTTTTCCTTTTTTAATTTTTCCAACTATTGCAATTGTTTGAGAACTGTAGAAACACATAAATTATCTGGAATGTCCACTGTTTTCTGCAAGAATTAATTATCTCTTGGAAAAAGAGCTTAACCACATACAATTAGAATAAAATGTCCACACACTAATAAATATTTTATTGCAACAACACTTTTAAATGGTTTAAAAAATACTCAAAATAACCAACGTCACCACAAACAAGAATAAGACAGAAACCAGTGCTGGAATATATTTCTTTCTACTGTAATTTGACTACTTTTTGAAAAAAAAAAATGTCCTCCCAATAATAAAACTTCGATGAACTAATGAATGTTCCATGTTTTTCTGTAACTGAGGACAAGTTGTCAGCCGATTATTGAAGGCCTGGAAAAATGTGTCTTGTACTCACTTAAAAACCTGTTGCCAAGGTAAAGATTATTTGGACTAATATTCAAGAGCCATAAATATTTATTTTTTTTCATCAACAACACAGACTGAGCGGTATGCGATGGGAGGGACAAGTTATATATTAATTGTAGAATATTTACATGTACCGTACAAGTATAATTTCTTTGTATGGAAAATGTGGGGAAAAAAAATGGATTGCTAAGCTTAGGTTTTTGGGTTTTGTTTTAAAGAAATATGCCTGTGCAGCCTTAGTGGACATATTGACTTTATTTTGTGGGTAATTATTCTAGCTATATCAAATCTAACCCAGATGTTTATGTTTTAACTCTTAAAAAAAGTATAAACCTATGAGGGCTTGTTTTTTCAGGGTAAGTATATTTTTTGTTATACCAAGTTGTATGTATACAACTTTTTGATACAACTTTTTTCAATGTTTTTTGGAAGTAAAGTGACCCAAAAAAAAAAAACAAAACTTGTGTTGGGTAATTTTTATGCTTTTCACCCAGCAGTATAAATAATGAATATATTTCAGTAAGATCATGGGTTTTAACAAATATCCCTTTGCTAACAGTATAAATGAATAAAAAAAATACAAAATAGTTATGTTTGATTTTAAATTACCATGTTTACAAGAAATAATTGGAAATTGGGTGTTTTCCCTTTTTTGTATATATTGTTAAACTTTAATTGTTTATTTCTTTTTTACTATAATTTTTTAGTTCCCCTAAGGCACTTGACAAACTAGTTGGCAACAATCTCCTTGTACATTAACATAGTGTACAATTACTGCTTGTAACTACTGGAGTAGTGGATCCACTTGGGCCAACCGCGGCGATGGTACGGGCCACAACAGGGAGCGAAGTCAAAGGTGGGGTCCCGGATTTCCCAAAACCAGAGAGGCCCGCCGCAAAGCGTGATGGAACTTTGCTGCGGTCGGAATTCCACCAGGCGCTACCCCTGATGTGACTTTGCCTGCGGCAGTGAGCCGAGGTGCAACGAGGGTAACAGAATCGCCCGATGAACACGTAGTCGGGGAACAAGGCCAGGAAAGTCAGGCAGCAGCGAATGTCGTGGTCGATGGACGTGCGCAAACGGGACTGGTACAACACAAAAACGGAGAAGGCTAAAACCGAAATTCTAGAAGGCTTTCCTCGCATAGGTACAGGCACTATGGAGTCCAGCAAGTGTATTTTGGTGGAGCCAATATATAAGGTCAATGGCCGGCCAATCACCAATTAAAGGCGCCTGGTCCTTTAAATCTTAAAGAGCACAGCGCACGCCCCCCTAGGCGGAGGACGCGCGCAGGCCCGCAAGCGACGATGCAAGGAAGCAGAGCATGTGCAGTAAGTGGCTGCGCTCAGGGGAGCAAGTGGCGCCCTGCGAGGACCCGTTATATGCGGACCGCAGCGCCACTCGCATCCCGGCGCATCCGGGGAACGGTGGGGCAACGGGTTTGGACGGGCTGCAGGCGCGACCCTGACACTGCTTCTATCTAATACATACTGTTTTTGGATGAATGTATAAGGTGGCAGTTAAATGCAGGCCTAGGGTGGTCAAACAAGAGTTGGCAGGCTTGTACTCACAGTGGGTGCTGCCTCAAGCCCCATTAAGTGAGTGGCACATATTGCACAATTATCAAATCATTTATAAAAGAAGTCCACAAATCCTGGCGTAACAGGAATGCCTTTCAGAAACTAGAAGAGGGCGAATTGATTCTTTCTAACGAATGTGGAATTCGTTTTTAGAATTTCAAGGGAAAATTTTCGGTTCGGAACGAAGTGAACTTTGGGGTACTTCGGTGAACAAAAAAAAGTGTCTTTTTTGGTATTGATAAAATGGCTCGAGCACATGGGCGCTACATGGGGCAAAGCAACTCTGGGAAGAAGAAGGGCATAGCCTGCATGACATGTGCATAGGTGAAGCCAATCAGAGACCGGCGGGATTTCCTGTGGACGTCACTCCAGCACTATATATGTCCGGACGCGACGGCTGGAGCTCATACCGCTCTCAAGTAACTGATCATTAGAAGGTGCTGCCGCGGCGATAGCCTCTTACTGAAAGAATGATTTTTTTATATATAGCGATTTCTGTGGGTGTTCTCAGCTTGTGTCTCAGAGACTGTTCCCTTAATTTTCTATTTCTTTCTAATTTTTTGGGTATGGATCTGTGAAACCAGTTAATTGTGCGACCCACTGCAGCTCATATACCATTCAATATCCAAGGGGATTCTAAGCCAGTTCCTGTTAGTGTTCCATTTAAAGAAACAGCGTTTTTTACAATACAAATACCACTACCAATTTTGTGCTGCTCAATTCTATTGGCGCAATTCTATACACACAATTGTAAACACGCTAAAAGCTACTATTTTTGTGCGGCTCAATTCCTTTGGCGCAATTTACATCCAGGGGTTAATTTAAGCGTTGTTTTGCTCGTGTGCTGAACCCCAAGAAACCCGTCTTTTTCAACGCCAAAATATAACATTTTTCCTGTAGCCTAATTCACAACCAAAGGTTAATTACCACTGTATCTCTTGTTGTGTGGCGTAGAAAAAACCAATTGTAACACGCTACAAAGCTACTAGTACTTTTGGTGCGAGGCTCAATTCTTATGGCGCAATTTACAATCCAGGGTTAAAATAAGCGTTTGTTTTGCTGGTGAGCTGACCCCCAAGAAACCGTCTTATTTCACGCCAAAATATATACATTTTTCCCTGAAGCCTAATTCACAAGCAAAAGGTTAATTACAACTGTATCTCTTGTTGTGTGGCACGAGAAAACACCAATTGTAACACTCTACACAAAGCTACTATTTGTGCCGCTCAATCTTAGGCGCACATTACATCCAGGGGGTTAATTAAGCTTGTATTTGCTGGTGTGCTGACAATAATAAACCGTCTTTTTGTCAACAGCCAAAATATATACAATTTTCCTGTAGCCTAATTCCATATGGGTCCCTGAAGGTTAATTAAGCCTGTTGTTGCTTTTTACATTTATAAAATACACAGTGTTTTTAAACACACATAACAAGTAAATTTTTCCTGCCATTTGTGGAGCGCAATTTATATCCAGGGGTTACCCAAGCTTGTTACTGGGTTCATTTGGAGTCAAAGAACAGGGTGTATATTTAATCATATACAGATATCATCATCAAACAGTGTTATGTACATTTTAAGAACAAACATTATGTCAGACCAGAGAGGTGGCAGGCTCTGCACCTGCGAGTGGCAGTGGCACAACATTCCTGGAACAGGCCCAGGTCGCAGCACAGCAATGGACGTCGCAGCGGGGGTCACTTTGGTGAGGCCACAACTGCCGCCTGTCATCTGCGGAGCCGGTGTTTTTCAGCAACCCAAAGGTTCTTGCATTGTTGACCTAGGTCATCCTCTTCCCCTCTCAGATGACATCTGACAACACCCAACCAAGAGTCGGTGGGAACCTCAGACACAACCCCTTAGTTGGCATGGCCCGGGAGCGGTCAAGCGGCCTCACCTGTCCTCAGCCTCCCGCCTCTGTCCACATCCGGTACCCCTCAGGCCAGAGATCTACTATGTGGTCTGGGCTCAGTGCCACTATATAGCGAGATGAACAATTTGAGAGGGCAGTCAGCAGTTTTACTACTTGCAAGCGAATGAAATGGGGCCAAAACTTATTTAAAATCCCCTGCTTCTTGCAGTAGGCCGGCGAAAGATAGATGTGGAGAGTGGCATGGGAGGTCATGTTGTGAGAGGTCAGCCTCCGGCATACCCAAGACCGGTGATGAGGACAGCAGTGACGATGAAACACAAATAGATGATTATGATAGCCGACGTGCACTAGGGAGCCGGTGAGGCAAGAGGCTTCATCAACGTCATGAGAAGAATAGAGAGTAGCGTTCAGCTTGCCGACTGGCAGCAGCGCAGCCCAGCAAGTGGGTCATGTGGCCTTTGAGTCAGCAGGATAGCAGCAGTGTGAGGGTCGGGAGCCAACTGGCCCACGGGGTAAAACAACCACTTCGTGCAGGTCCAAGAAAGTAAGCGGCACAAGGTCTTCCAGTGAGGTCAGCGCGCAGTAGCACTCAGTATGCGGAGCGTTGGCGGTAAAATCAGATACTCCGCGTTGGTGGCAGTTCTTTGCAAAGACACCGGAGGACCGAATATGTGTATATGTAAATCTGAGGGCAGAAAGTGAAGTGGTGGCCAGGGAGCTAACGTTGGCAACCACGGCCCTGGCGTCAACAACATGCAGCGTCACCATCCGTGGCCGGGAGAAACTGTGCTCAGATGTGGTGGTCCATCCTGCCGCTGCAGCAACGCAGCAGCACAGCGTCCCAGTGTCACGCTAATGCCATTGCAGCCTCAAGCTCCAACCACGTCTGCAAAGGTACTTTTTTCCTTTGACATCATCTCCCCGGTCCCAGATGCTCCTCTGCTCCTCGCTACTTCCATGGCGCCAGCAGTTCGTTCAGCGAGGCGATGCAAAGAGACAACAGTAATGCGTCCAACCAACCTAATGTGCAGCGCTGACCGTGCTTCCTGTCCAAGTTGTTGGTATTGCAGTCCCTCCCTTTCCAAATGGTGGACTCTGCACCATTCGGAGAACTAATGGCTTGTGCCGAGCCTAGATGGAGAGTTCCAAGCCGTAATTATTTGTCCAAAAAGGTAGTACCAAGCACTTCCATAAATATGTAGAACAGAAGGTGGGCCAGTCCTTGAGCTTATCGGTTTGTTTCCAAGGTTCACGGCAAGCGCGGACGTCTGGATCTGTAACTACTGTCAGGGTCCAGTACTTGACCTTTTAAACGCCCACTGAGGTGGGAATGTGCTTCCAGCCCAAGCACACCAACAAAAAACTTGGACCACGAGACGCCGCTTTCTCCACCACGTTGTCACAACTGCTTCACGCTTGTCCCAATGTCCCTCGCCTCCTCCTCCTCCACCATCACCACCATCTCAGCCTCCACAAGTACAGCTTCCATCATAACCACATGTGAAGGGCACAGCGTGTCACGCAGTTCTACACCTGTCTTTGCCTCGCAACGAAGTCAACAGGAGGAACTGCTCCCGCCCATGTCAGCAAGAAATCGATGTGTGGCCTTTCCCCTTCTTCTCACGCTCCAACTGCAAATCCGGAACCATGGTGACGGACAATGGGAGGAACATGGTGTCCACCGTGCACCGAGGAGAGATGGTCCATAACACCCTCATGCCGCATGTGTTCAATCTGGGGTTGTGAAAAGGTTCCTGAAGTCTTCCGTCTTCCATCCGATCTACAGCAGATTCTGAAAATGGGCCAGGAAACGTGCATTCGCACTTTAATCGTCCATTCGTACAAAGCCAAGAACAGACCTCCACGAGTTGCAGCTGCAGAACGGGCCCTCCCCCCCAACCACACTCTGATATGCGAATGTTTCCACCCCGCTGGAATTCCAGCCTGCACATGTTGGACCGACGTATGAAACAGAGAAAGGCCATTAACGATTTTTTGATGATCCAGGTAGACATAAGTACTTCCCCTGTTAACTTTGATTGTCAGCCAGTGGCAGCTCATGCGTGACACCTTGCCGTTTGATGAGGCCATTTCGAGAGGCGACGTTATTTTGTCAGTCGCCATGACTACGGATGAAAAACGTCTTCCACTGCTTCATGTGCTTGAACATAAGCTGAAAAATATGTCTGGGCAGGGGACTGGAGACGTGGCCAGAATACACTCCGTAGCCACATGAGTACCGGTGTGGGACTGAAATGGAGGAGGAGGACTTTGGACAGAAAGCATTGTCTGGGTGAAATGAGTGGATTTTCTACCCAGGTGACAAGAGAGGAGGAGGGGCAGGAGCTGCTGAGTGAGAGGGTGGGATGGAGATAGGAAGACGAGGCAGATGACCCCCAACACCGTGCAATTATACAGTGGGAAATGGAGGCAGGTAGCCCCTCGGATCCCCCCCCACCCCAAATTGTGCAGATGGGCCCGCAGCATGCTTATTTGCCTGGCTAGTGACAGCAGAATAGTCAGCATCCGTCAGAGGATGACATTTCTGGCTCTTCTCCATCCTAATTGGACCCTCGCTAACCGACCAAAAGTGAGCCTTTTTTTCCCGCTATTGAGAGGGAGGACAAACTCAAATACTATAGGGGAAATCCCCGTAATCAGTTGCCCGCTGCCTATGTGCCAATCGTCCCTCCTCACAGGTCTAGACTGGGGGGTTCCTCAGCGCTCACGTACTACTGCCGCGGCTTCTGGGGAAGGTGGGGGGTAGATCAGTACCAGCCTCCATCAGTTAGTAACCTAAGTCTGGAGTTCATGATATCAGCTTCCTTCCACTCCGCCTAGTGAGGAGGGGCAGTTGCCACAGCAGCAGAGCAGCAGGACGCTGGAACATCCACTGAAACCAACAGATTGTGGCCTACTTGGACCAGCACTCTGCCACCTCAGTTAGAAGATCCGCTGGACTACTGGGCATCCAAACAGGATGTGTGGCCGCAACTGCTGAGTTTGCCAGTGGAGAAGCTGTCCTGCCCGGCCAGTAGTGTGGCATCATAGCGGGTGTTCAGTTGGCGGGGGCCATCCGTTAAACCCAAGGATAACCCCTTGTCCCCCACGTGAAATGTGGAAATACTGACCTATGTCAAATGAATCAGGGCGAGGATCGGCAGGATTTCCACACACCAAATGCTTAGGCGTCAGTCCAGGTTTCAATCTACCTTCCTCATCCCACTATTTCTGATGCCTCCACCCCCTGATGGCCACATATCTTCTACCAGTTTCTTTCTCCAGCTGCCCCCTACCACCAATCTATTACCAGGGACTGTATTGCCACCCATCTCAACACTCTGTCATTGTGCCACTCTAAGACCTCATGCTGCTGCTGGCTGTATCTGTTGCGTGACATCCACACACCCTGGTGTCATTGTGCCACTCTCTGACCTCATGCTGTTTGCTCCCTGTCCAGCAGTCACCCCCCCGTCAAATCCCAGTCATTGTGCCCAGACTCTGTGGCCTACTCCTTTTTTTGCCCACCACGTCCAGAATTTGTCTATGTGCCACTGTCTGACCTCATGCTGCTGCGGTGCTTGCTGCCATTCCTCCACACTGTGACATTGTGCCACTGCTGACCTCATGCTGCTGCCCTCGCCCCCCGTGACTCCGCTCTCATCATTGTGCCACTCTGAGGGCTTCCTCCTGGTTTTTGCCACCTCCAAATTCATTGTGCCACTCTCCTGAAACCTCATGGCTGCTGCTGTGACTTCCTGCCAATGCCCTCCACAATACTGATCATTCGTTGCACACTGTGCCTAAACGTTATGCCACCTCCATACTGGCTGCTTTGTGACCTCCAACTCTCAGTCATTTGCCACGAATGTGGGCCTAGTTCCTGTTTTTTTTTTTGGCACCCTCCAGAATTTCATTGTGCCACTAGCCTAACCTCATACTGCTGCCTATTGTGACCTCCATTCCTCAGTCATTTTTGCCAACCTGATCTGTGGCCTAGTCCTGTTTTTGCCTACCTCCCAGAATGACCAATGTAGCAACTGCCCTAAACCTCATGCTTTTCTCCGCCACGTGACCTCCGCTCCTCAGTCATTGTGCCAATCTGTGCTTTCCTCCAGTTTTGCCACCTCCAGAATGTCAATGTGGCCACTGCCTGACCTCTACAGCTGCTGTTGTGACTTAAACTGTGTATTGTGGCCAATCTGTGCTAATACTGTTTCGCCAACCTCCAGAATGTCATTGTAGCCACTGTCCCTGAAACCTCATCTGCCTGCTGTGTCCTCCACACTGGTGTCATTGTGCCACTTTCAGAACCTCGTGGCTGCTGCTGTGGCTGCTGCCCTTCCTCCAAACTGTTTCATTTGTGCCACTTTCTGACCTCATCTCTGCTGTGGCTGCTGCCGTGTCCTCACAGACGTGTCCATTGTGCCACTTGACGCCTGACCGTCATGCTGCTGCCGCCGTGACCTCCGCCTCTCAGTCATTGTGCCATTTTCTGTTGCCTACTCCTGTTTTGTGATGCCACCGTGTCCAGAATTCATTGTGCCACTGCCTGACCTCAAGCTGCTGGCTGCCCCCCGCCCGTGACCTCCGACTCTCAGACCATTTGTCCATTCTGTGGCTTCCTCCCTGTATTTACCACCCCTCCAGAATGTCATTGTGCCACTTGCCTGACCTCATGCGCTGTGGCTGCCGCCTGTCACCCTCCACACTCTGTCCACCTAATGTGCCACCTGACTCTCAGCTGTTGTTTTTCCAGCTTTCGCTGGCATGACTTTATCAGGCTACATTTCCCACTTGAGTTTTTTTGGACAGTTTTGCCCTCTTAATGCCCAGCGGTAAATTTAAAGTGGAAGCCGATATCTAAGACGGGGGGGGCGGCAGTCACTGCGTGTCGATAACTAAAGCACAACATTGTATGAAACCAAACCAAGCTCCCGTCTGCATATTTAAGCATGGCACAAACGTTTCTAACAAGCACCCTGGCAGGCTCTGAGCACCGGAAATAGCTTGGCTTTTTAAAACTGCATTCGTCCAGAAGTAATTCGGACCGAATTTATTTTTGTCAGAAAATTCGGCGAAGTGACCGAATTGAATTTTTGAGAAATTTGCCGATCTCTACTCAGAACCCATGCCCAGGACCTCCAAGAAGCCTCACCCAAACTTCTAGAGGAAACAGTGTCACGGGGGGGTGGGGGGAGGGGGTGGAACCAGGGGGGGGGGGGGGGGAACGTTAGGAAAAAAGACCGGCCCAGCGGGTGCTCAAAAAACTATGTACCTACTGTTTGAGCATCACAAGACCTTTTGACATTAGATCTCCTGGATGCTAATACATTAACCACTCCACAGCCTGTTTCTAAGACCTTTAGTCCTCTTTGCACAGTACTTTCTTATTTTTCCTCTTAAATTTAGCCAGATCCATCCAGAAAATAAGCCTAAGAGCCACCAGTTAAACACTGCTGCCATAGACACCTGCCCTCAGTGGCAAATTTAGGCCTGTTGGTTGGCACACTGCAATCCCATTGTAGAGGGCCTATTGCATGAAGGGAAGGATGGGGACTTTTCCTCCTTCCTGTATAATGGCTCACTGTAGGTGTGGTGGTCACACTGATGCGAAGTGTCAGCTGTAACTAATTTCCGGCACCTGCTGTGTAAGGAGCAAGTCTCAGCTTCTGAGATTGTTTTATATTCCCATCCAACATAATGGCATCCATTTACATAAGTTATCATATACAGGTAAAACAACCTGCTTAAAATCATACAGATGCTTCTCTTTTTCTATCATTTTTGACAACGTTGGGTCTTGTGCACGTTAGGCTAGGTTCACATCTGTATGGGAGATTCTGTTCAAAACCTCTATCGCAGAGGAGGCACAAGATCCATTTCAGATAACAATCTTCCCTGATGAACCCCATTAACTGCAATAGGATCCGTTGCCTTAGAACAAAAGGAGAAAGCCAGGCCTACATTTTTTATGAAACATGCATGTGGACAAGTAAACCTACTGCTTATAGTCCATGCAATAGAAGGTGATTTACACTCAAAACTTAAATACACCTGAAGAAGCTCTGTTTGCAGATGATTATTATGCTGATTAAAGGTCTTCCTTGATAACATTTTGGGTCACATGAATGAAAACTGTCTAGTAGTGATGAGCGATTACGTTGACTATCGTCATCGGATCGATAGTCGATATCGTCAATTACCAAGATGATTTCCGATAGTCGATAATAGATTATCGACGATGACCATTAAAGTCTATGGGAGAGGAAAAACACCTTCATTCTTAGGCCTGGTTCACACGGCTTATTCAAGCCGTAATTGCGGGATGGATTTCACCCGCAATTCCGGCTTGAATAAGGGGCGGGGGCGGAGAGGGGGCGCAGCTCCCCGGCCCCATAGACATGCATTATCCACGGCACGTATTCCACCAGGATAATGTGCATGTAACTTTCTCCCCGCCCGGCGGATTCGCCGAGCGAGAAGGAGAGACGGAATCCATAGTTCTCTAGGAGAACTGTGGATTACCATAGTTACTGGGACAGATTGGAGCCGTACTGCAGCGCAAATACGGCGCGCAGTACGGCTCCAATCAGTACCAGAATAAAGCCGTGAACGCCCCTTACACCCAAACAGG
>JAODAL010081986.1:0-11729 GCA_025379985.1 Phyllomedusa bahiana
GGGGCAATCTGATCTTGTGAAATCCGGGACTTGCACACCCTTTTGTCTCTGTTTGCGGGTTTTTTAAAGCACCACACATAAAAGAGGGGTCACCATCCACATTCACCCTGCTCCAATGTGACCATAATCCTGTCTACTTTTTTTATACCCCATTGGGCCCAAATTTTCATAGAACTTTTGAACTCAAATAGTTTTTAGGGTGTGGGAGGAAAATAGAAGACATCAGGGGGAATCCTCAGGGAAGGAACTTACAAACCATGGGTAGATGTCACCTTTGGTTGAAATTCAACCCCACTAGACCACAATACTTCAGACTATCCACCCCCACAATCAGTTTAGTCACCCATTCCCTATTATCTATGATAAGCCTGTCAGCACTGCCTCCATTGCTAGGAGTAGATACTGAATGATAACTACTCATCATAGTGAGAAAAGGGGTCTAATAAAGTTTTCGCTGGTCTTTCTACAGTACTTTCACTTATTTTAGATACTTCTTCTCATATTCATGTAGAAATTTACAGAAAATGTTGATGTTATACACTTAAAGCTAAGATCTATTATAGACAACCTCTATCCATACACCCAAATTACGATGTCATAGAAGAGGGTCTTGTCTTGGGATCCCCTCTATAAGCTGGAGAAGAATTGCAAAAAAGAAGTTTCCCCTGTGCATAAGTGAGCTTCAGTTATGTCTCAGATCCCATGTGCATTACTGCCAAAAATTCATCACCATTAACCTAGTTGGAAAGGAACTGACTCGTCAGGTGATATTAGACTCTTTTCTCATGCTCTGCTCTTCCTGCTGCTTTATTGAATGTGAATGTGATATTAAAGCTAACTCATTGTTTCTGCTCCCTCCTCCCTCTCACAGCAGGAAAACTCAGCATCACACTGGGGGAAATATACTGCAGCTGGCATCCCCCAGACCTCCCTCCTCCGGGTCTTGTAATTACTGCATTACACTAGACAGATTTTTGGGGGGATTTATAAATTTTATGGACAAGGTTCTGCGATCCTGCAGAAAGGAAAGAAAAATTCAGGATGGTTATCCCTTGATAATATAGTTCATAGTAATTAGCTGAAAAAAACTTCTGCCCCATCCAGATCAACCTATTTTTACTACAGTGTTGATCTAGAGGAAGGGAAAAAAAACATGTCCTAACTTTAGGGAAAAATTCCTTCCCGACCCCAATCTATCAATTAGAAAAAAACGCCTGAATCAGCAAAACCTTCTCCAGAATCCTGGTCACTATAACTTGTTATATTATTACATCTAGAAATGATCCAACCCTTCTCCAGAATCCTGGTCACTATAACTTGTTATATTATTACATCTAGAAATGGGCTCCAGACCTTTCTCCAGAATCCTGGTCACTATAAACTTTTTATATTATTACATCTAGAAATGTATCCAGACCCTTCTCCAGAATCCTGGTCACTATAACTAGAATGGGCGAATCGATTCTAAAAAGTGGTTTCGTTTCAAATTTTCAGGAAAATTTTCGGTTCTAAAACGAAGTCGAATTTTGGGGTATTTCCCGGGTGAACAAGGGGTTTTTTGATTGAAAAAAAGGCTGCGAGCACTGGCGCTACAAGGGGCAAAGCACTCGGGGGGAAAAAGGGGCATAGCCGCATGCCCTGTGAAAGAGATGAACCCAATCAAAAGACCGCGGGATTCTGTGACGCCCCACCCCCACTATATAAGCCCGGGGCGCGACCCCGGGGAAGCTCAAAACGCTCCACTGTACTGTTTCAGGGGGGTTTCTGCTCCGGGGCTGTTTGTTGCAAAAGAACTGATTTTTTAAAACAGCGATTTTTGGGGGGGTTGCCCCTCAGCTTGTCCAGAACGCTTCTCTTAATGTTCTATTTCTTGATTTTTTGGTGAAATTGGGAAGGGAAAGTCCAGGGGGCTCCACTGCACTGCATATACATTTTAATGCTTTTCGCTCACAGCACATTGAAAAAACCAAGGGGCATCTAAGCCATTCCATTGTATTCATTTAAAGAAACAGCGTTTTTTATAAAAACCAACAAACCACTTAATTTTTTGGCGGCTAAATTCTTTTCCCAAATTTTAATCCGGGGGTTAAATTTAAAAGCTTTGTTTTTGTCCCTGTGGTAAAAAAATAAAACCGTTTTTTTTTCACCCCCAAAAAATAAAAATTTTTCCTGTAGCATTTTTTAAACAACAAAATTTTAATTTAAAAATTTTTTTTTCCCCTTTTTTGTGTAGGTAGAAAACCCCAAATTGTAACCCCTAAAAACCAAGTTTTTTTCCGGCTGCCAATATTTTTTGCGAAATTTAACATCCGGGGGTTAAATTTAAAGGGCTTTGGGTTTTTGTCTGTGGTGACAAAAATAACCGTTTTTTTTCACCGCCAAAAAATAAAATTTTTTCCTGTACAAAATTTCAAAAGCAAAGGGTTTAATTACAATTTTTTCTTTTTTGGGTATAGCGTAAAAAACACGCAATTGTAACACCCTAAAAGGGCTAGTTTTTTCCGGCTGCTAAAATTCTTTTCCCAAAATTTACACCCGGGGGTTAAATTTTAAGCGTTGTTTTTGTGCTGTGGGAAAAAAAATAGACCATTTTTTTTCCCCGCCCAAAAAAAAAAAATTTTCCTTGTCAAAATTTCACAAGCGGGGGTTTTATTACAATTTTTCTCTTGTTGGTAGCTTAGAAAAAAACGAAATTGAAACCTACAAAGATAGTTTTTCCCCCAGCTGCTCAATTTTTTGCCCCAATTTAACATCCAGGGGTTTAAATTAAGCGTTGTTTTTGTGCTGTGGGGGGACAAAGAAAGACCTTTTTTTTCACCACCAAAAAATACAATTTTCCTGTAGCATAATTCACAAGCAAAGGGAAAATTACAATTTTTTCTTTTGGTTGGTAGCGTAGAAAACACGCAATTGTAAAAACGCTCAAAGATAGAAATTTTCCGGTTTCCCAAAATTTCCCAATTTGCGAAAAATTTAACCTCCGGGGGAAAAATTTAAGCGTTTTCCTGCTTTTTGTGACCCCAAGAAACCGTTTTTTTAAACCCCCAAAAAAATTTAAAATTTTTTTCTTGTAGCATAATTAAACAAGGAAGGTAATTTAAAAATTTTTTCCTCTTGTTGGTAGGGGTAGAAAACACGCAATTGAAACACGCAAACAAAGCTATTAGTTTCCGCTGCTAAATTTCCCTTTTGCGAAATTTTAAACTTCCGGGGTTTTAAATTTAAGCTTGGTTTTTGTGTTTGTGGGACAAAAATGGGACCGTTTTTTTTCACCCCCAAAAAAAAAAATTTTTCCCTTTGTAGCAAAATTTCCCACAAGCAAAGGGTTTAAATTAAATTTTTTTTCCCTTTTTGAATAGCGAACAAAACACGCAATTGAAAACACCAACAAAGCTATTTACTTTCCGGCTGTTTAAAATTTTTTTTGCGAAATTTTCATCCAGGCTTAATTAAGCGTTGTTTATGTCCCTGTGGTGACAAAAATGACCGTTTTTTTTCCCCGCCAAAAAATACAATTTTTCCTTACAAAACCCCCACAACCCAAAGGGTTTTAATTAAAATTTTTTTCTCTTTGTTTTGTCCTTAAAAACCCCACCAATTGTAACACGCTACAAAGCTAGTAGTTTCCGGCCTCAATTCTTTTGCGAAATTTTACATCCATTTTTTTAAATTTTAAGCGTTGTTCTGCTGTTTTTGTGACTCCATAAAACCCGTTTTTTTCCCAACCGCCAAAAAAACAATTTTCCTGTAGCATAATTGACAAGCGAAGGTTAATTAAAATTTTTTATTTTTCTTGTTGTGTAGGGGTAGAAAAAAACGAAAAGGTAACACCTACAAAAAAAAGTATTTTCCCGGCTCCCAAAATTTTCAAAAAAAAAAAAAAAAAAAAAAATGCGAAATTTACATTCAGGGTTAATTAAGCTTTTTTTTGGGTGTTTGGGGTGACAAAAATAACGGTTTTTTTTTTCACCGGAAAAAAATACAATTTTCCTGTAGCAAATCACAAGCAAAGGGTTAATTAAAATTTTTTTTCCCCCTTTTGTGAAAGCGTAAAAACACGCAATTGTAACACCCTACAAAGCTAATTTTTTTTCCCGGCGCTCAATTCTTTTGCCAATTTACATCCAGGGGTTTTTAAAGCATTTTTTTTGTGCTTTTGGTTTGACAAAATAGCCCGGGCCCTTTTTTCACCGCCAAAAAATAAAATTTTTCCTGAGCATAATTCAAAAAAGCGAATTAATTAAAAATTTTTTCCCCTTTTTGTGTAGCGTAGAAAACCGCAATTCTAACACCCGCTAAAAAGCTAGTAGTTTCCGGCTGCCCCAATTCTTTTGCTCAATTATCATCCAGGGGTTTTAAATTTAAAGCTTTGGGTTTTTGTGGGGGTGAAAAAAATAGACCTTTTTTTTCACCGCCAAAAAATAAAATTTTTCCCCTGTACAAAATTTCACAAGAAAAGGGGTTAAAATTCAATTTTTTCCCCCTTGTTGTGTAGCTTTAGAAACAAGCAATTGAAACACCTACAAAGCTAGTATTTTTCCGGCTGCTAAATTTCCTTTTGCGCAATTTACACCCAAAGGGTTAATTAAGCGTTTTTTTTTCTGCTTGTTGGAAAAAAAATAGCCGTTTTTTTTCACCGCCAAAAATAAAATTTTTCCTGTAGCATAATTCACAAAAAAGGGTTAAATTTTAAAAATTTTTTCTCTTTTTGGTTCCCGTAGAAAACACGAAATTGTAACACCCCTAAAAAATTAGTTTTTCTGGCTGCCAATTCTTTTTGGCGCAATTTACACCCAAAGGGGTTTAAATTTAAAAGCTTTTTTCCCCTGCAGTTGTACTCAGTAAAAGAAATTTTGTTTTTCACCGCCAAAAAAGAAACCCCCTGTAGCATAATTCATATCCAAAAGGTTTAAATTTAAAAGCCTGTTTTGGTTTTTTAAAATTTTCCAGTAAAATCCCAATTTTTAACGGCACATACAAGAAAATTTTTTTCCCTGCCCATTTGTGGAGGCAATTTATACCCAAAGGGTTTTACCCAACTTTTTACTGGGTTCATTTGGAGTAAAATCCCGGGTGGAAATTTATCAAAAAACAGATATTTTATCAAACATGTCGGGACTTTATAAAAACAAACATTTATTCAGACATAGAGGTGGCAGGCCCTTCCCCTGGGGAGTGGCAGAGGCACAAACAACCCGGGCCCAGGTCGAAAGCACGGGCAAGGGGACGTCCCCGCGGGGTCACTCGGTGGGGCCCAACAACTTCCGCTGTCACTAGCGGCCTTGGTGTTTTTTCCGAAACCCCAGGGGTTTTTTGATTGGGGGACTAGGCCCTCCATTTCCCCTTCCCCCAGATGACTCTGAAAAACTTCACCCAAAGATCGGGGGAAAAACGTCAACAAAACCCCTTTTAGTTGGCAGGGCCCCGGGGAGCTGGAAAAGGGGCCCCCTCACCTGTCCTCAACCCGCCTGCCCCACCCGGGTTTCCCCAGCCAGAGATCTACTATGTGCTGGGCTCGCCCCCAAATAAAATAGCGGGATAACAATTTGAGGGGGGTTTTTCAGCACTACTTGGCAGCGAAAAACGGGGCCAATATCCCCTTTCTTATTTCAGTAGGCGGGAAAGTATAGATGTTGAAAATGGCAAAGGGAGGTCATGTTGTGAGGGGGCACCTCTGCATACCAAGACCGGTGATGAGGACAGCAGTGACATGGGAAAAACAAATAGATGATGAAAAAAGCCGACCGCACTTGGGGGGCCGGGGGAGGGAAGGGCTTCTCATCTCCCGGGAAGAGGGCGTCAAACTTTTCGCGCAGGCAGCAGCGCCGCCACAAGGGGTCGTGTTTCCCCTGGGGTCAGCAATAGCAGCGGTTGGGGGTCGGGAGCCCCAAACGGCCCTGGGGGAAAAAAAACCCCCCTTTGCAGGTCCAACAAAGTACGGCACAGGGGGTCAGCGACCCGCGGCGGCTGAATTTACTCACCGGACGTTGGCGGTAAAATTCCGATACTCGGGGGGTGTGGCCGTTTTTTGCTAAGACACCCGAGGGACCCAACATGGGTATATGTAGAATCCCGTAAACAGAAAGTGAAGCGTGGGCCAGGGAAACTAACGTTGGCACCAGGGCCCCCCCTGGGGTCAACACATGCAGCGTCACCATCCTTGGGCCCGGGAGAAAAATGGGTCAAAATGTGGTGGTCCAACCTGCCGCCGCAGCAACAGGGACACACACGCCCATGGTAAGGGATGCCATTGCAGCCATCAAGGGGTTTCCCCCACCCTGCAAAAAGGGGGCTGTTTCTCTTTGACATCATCTCCCCGGGCCACATGCTCCTGCCCCCTCGCTACCATGGCGCCCGCATCCCTTAAACGAGGCGTTGCAAAGAGACAACAGTAAACCCCCCAACCCTCCTAAGGTGCAGCAAGGCCCGACCGTTCCCTTTTTTTTTTTCCCCCCCCGTTTTTGGTACTTTCAGTCCCCCCTTTCCAAATGGTGGACTCTGCACCGTTTAGAGAACTAATGGCTTTGCCGACCGGAAAGGAGAAATTCCAAGCCATAATTTTTTTTTCCAAAAAAGGGATCCCCCACTTCATAAATATGTAAACAAAGTTGGGGGCCCTCCCTTTAACCCTTTTCGGTTGTTCCAAGGTGCACGGGAGTGCGGACGTCTGGGGCTTAACTACGTTCCCGGGGCCCGTACATGTCCTTTACGGGCCCCCTGGGGAATGGGGGCTTTCCCGTCCAGGGACACCAACAACTTTGGAAAAGGGGAAAGCCGCTTCTCCTCCCCGTTTTCAAACTTTTCTGGGAAAAATGCCCAAAAGCCGCCTTTCCCCTTCCTCCACCACCACCACCAACTCAAACCTCCACAAGTAACTCCCCCATACCCCCATATGTAGGCACAGCGGTTTACGCCCGTTCTACAAACCCGGTTGCCCCGGGGGAACGAGGAACTGCCCGGGGCATGCAGCAAGAAAAACGATGTGTGGCTTTCTCCGCGCCAATGCAAATCGGGAAACCCGGTGGGCGGGAAAAATGGGAGGAACAAAGGTGTCCCGCGCCCCCCCCCGAGGAGGGGTGGTCCCCCTGCCCCTTTCATGGGCACTGTTTTAATCTGGTTGAAAAGGTTTCCCGAAGTCTTCCCCCGATCTTCAGAAATTTTTAAAATGGCCAGGGAAAATTTTGAAAGCACTTTATCCCCTTCGTACCAAAGGGCCCGGAAAACCCCCTCGAGTTGCAACCCCCAGAACGGCCTCCCCCAACAAAAATCGAAAAGCGATGTTTTTCCCCCCGTTTTTTAAATTCCCGCCTGCACATGTTTTGGGCCGACCGAAAGAACAGAGAAAAGGCCCTTAACGATTTTTTGATGATCCAGGCAGACAGAATTACTCCCCTTTTAACTTTGAAAGGTCAGCCAGGGGCAGCTCATGCGTGACACCTGCCGTTTGTTGAGGCCAATTTGAGGAGCGCCGTTATTTGTCAGTCGCCAGGGCCCAAAGGGATGAAAAACTCATTCCCCGCTTCATGTCCTGGAAAAAGATGCTGAAAAAAAACTGTCTGGCAGGGGGGCGGAGAAAGTGGGGAACTACATCTCGTGGCCACATTAGTCCGGTGGGGACTGAAATGGGGGAGGGGGAGGGGGGAGGACATTGGGGCAGAAGCAATTTTCTGGTAAAATGAGTGGATTTTCTAACCCCGGACAAGAGAGGATGACAGGACAGCTTTGGGGAGGAGGATAGGATGAGGGAACAAGGCAAAATGACCCCCAAGCACGGGGGCAGTATACAGTGGGAAAAAGGGGGGGCAGGGAACCCCTCGGAGGGCACTTTTTGCAGATGGCCCCACATGCTTATTTGCCTGGCTGTGACACCAATAGTCAGCATCCGGGAGAGGGAAGACCTGGAGCAGTCCCCCAACCAACAGGTGGTGGGCCTACTTGGGCACACTCTGCTACCCCCGTTAAAGGGTCCCCTGGACTAAAATGGGCAACCAAAAATGGGTGTGTGGGGCCGCAACTTGCCGATTTTTCAGTGGAAAAAGCGCCTGCACGGGCCCGTATGTGGCCAAACAGAGCGGGGTTCAGTGCGGCGGGGGGCCCTCGTTGCCCAAGGGAACCCCTTTTTCCCCGGGAAATGTGGAACACGGGCCTTTTTCAAAATAACAGGCGTGGACCGGGGGCCCGGTTTTTCCCCACACCAATGCCTTAAAGGGGTCGACTACATCAACCCTGACCCCCACCCAAACTGTGGGGAAATGATCCCGGTTTTAAACCCCCTGCCTCACCACTATTCTGATTTTCGCCACCCCCGGCCCCCCCCGGGTGCCACACATCCCGCTGCCCGTTTCTTCCATCTGCCCAAAAACCCTCTTTACCAAAAGGGGTTGGTATTGCCACCCCCCTCCACACTGGTTATTGTGCCACTGTCTGACCTCAAAGGGGCTGCTGTGTTTTCTCCGTGACCAAACACGTGGGCTTTTTCCCACTCTTTGGGCCCACTCCTGTTTTTTCCCCCCTTTCCAAAAAAAAAAATTTTGCCACCGCCCGAAACCCCACGGGTGCTTGCCCGTGACCCAACAGGGGTCAAATTTTCCCCCCTCTGGGCCTAAATCCCGTTTTTTGCCACCCCCCGAATTGGGTTTTGCCACTATCTGACCTCCTGCTCCTTGGGTGCTGGCCTGACCTACACACTGTTTCATTTTTCCCCCTCTTTTGGCCCCACTCCTTTTTTTTTGCCCCCCTTTCCCGAATGCAAATTTTGCCACTGCCTGAAACCCCAAAAATGCTTTCTGCCGTGGGCCTACACACTGTGTCATTGTGGCCCCTGGGCCCGACCTCAGGGTGCTCCTGTTGGGTGCTGCCCTTTAACCCCACACACTGTGTCATTGTCCCACCCCTTTTTGCCTACTCCTGTTTTTGCCCCCCAGAAAGTGATTGTTTCCACTGTCGACCTCAAGTTTGGGGTGCTGTGGCTGCTGCCCCTGACCTCCACACTGTGTCCCCTTGTGCCACCCGTCTTTACCTCATCTGCTGCGGGGGGCTGGGCCGGGGACCTCCCCACTGTGAAAATTGTCCCCCCTCGTGGCCCACTCCTGTTTTTACCACCTTTCCCGAATGTTATTGTGCCAAAGGCCCCACCTCAAGCTGCTGCCGCCGTGACCTAAAACACGGGGTCATTGTGCCATGTCCCGACCTCAATCTGCCCTGTGGGGCTTTCCGTGACCTCACACTGTGTCCCTTTTGCCACTGTCTGACCTCATTCTGGCTGGTTTTGGGTCTGGCGTGACCCCCCAAAGTGTCATTGTGGGCCCCTGTCGACCTCATGGGTTTTCTGCTGTGGCTGCTGCCGGACCACCCCCAACGGGGTCATGTCCCACTCTTGGCCTACCCTGTTTTTTTCCACCTCCAGAATGTCATTGGGCCACTTGCCTGACCCCATCTGCTTTCGCCCCTGGGCCTACACCTGGGTCATTTTGGGGGCTGTCTGACCTCTCTGCCCCCTCTGGGTGCTGCCCCTGCCTAAAACACTGTGTCATTTTTTCCCTGTCCCGACCTCATGGGTGCTGGGGTGGCTTTTCTGCTTTACCTACCAAAACTTTTGGGCATTGTCCCACTCTGTGGGCCCAAATCCTGTTTTTTGCCACCTCCAGAAAAAGTCATTGGCCACGCCTACCTCATTCTTCTGCTGCCGTGACCTACCCACTGTGTCATTGTGCCACTTTTTGACCTAAACTTTCCCGTGGCTGCTGCCCTGACCAAAACACGTTCATGTCCCACTCTTTTGGGCCCACTCCTTGGGGGTTTTCCACCTTTCCGAATGTGATTGTCCACTGGCTGACCTCAAGCTTTCTGCTGTGGCTGCGCCCTGACCTCCCACGGTTTTCCCCTTGTGCCACGGGCTGAAAATCCCGCTGGGTGCTGTGGCTTTCTGCCCTGACCTACACAAAGGGGTCATTGTCCCACTCCTTTTGGGCCCAGTTTTTTTTGCCCCCTTTCCCGAATGTGATTGTGCCAAAGGGGCCCGACCCCCATGCTGCGCTCCGGTTTACCTACACACTGTGCCAAATTTTCCACTGTCCCGCCCCCAAAGCTGCTCCTCTGGCTCTGCCATGACCTACACACGTTTCATTGTCCCCCTCTTGGGCCCACTCCTGTTTTTTTTCCCCCCTCCCCGAATGTCCCTTGGCCACGCCCGACCCATTCTGCTGCTGCCGGGGACCCTTAAAACACTGTGGGCATTGGGGCCACTGTTTTGAAACCCCATGCTGTTGCTGGGGGCTGCTGCCGTTACCCAAAAAACTGGGGTCATTGGGGCCACTCTGTGGGGCCCACTCCTGTTTTTTTTCCACCCCCCAAATGGTTTTATTTTGCCACTGTCTGACCTAGCTGCTCCTGTGGCTGCTGCCGGGGACCTACCCTGGTTCATTGTCCCATCGGGGGCCTTTTCCCTGTTTTTGCCACCTCCAGAATGTGATTTTTCCACTGTCTGGGCCTCCTGCTTGCCCCTTTTGGGTTTTTGCCTTTTAAACCTTTTTCCACTGGGGTCATTTTTCCCCCCTCGTGGCCTACTCCTTTTTTGCCAAAATTTCCGAATGTCCCTTGGGGCCACTGCCTTAAAACCCCATGCTGCTGCTGCCGGACCTACACACTGTGTTTTTAAAAAGGGCCCCTGCTGACCTCATGGGGGCTGCTGTGGGTGCAGCGTACCTACACACTGTTTCATTTGGGGCCACGTCGACCTCCAAAGCGCTGCGTGGCTGATGCCGTGACCTACACACTCTGCAATTTTGCCCCTGTCCCGAAACCTTTATCTGCTGCCCCATGGCCTCCACACTGTGTCATTGTGCCACTCTGGTTACCTTTTTTCCTGTTTTTTTGCCAAACCTCCAGAAAAGTCATTGTGCCACTGCTGACCTCATGCTGCTGTGGCTGGGTGCCGGGGAACCCCCCCACTCTGTCCCCTAAAGTTGCCACCCCGAGTCTCACTTGTTTTTTTTTTCCCGCTTTTTTCTGGCATGGGAAATTTATCAGGCCCAACCCTTTTCCCCCTTCATTTTTTTGGGGCATTTTTTCCCCCTTAAGTGCCCAGGGAATTTTATAGTGAAGCGATTCTAAGGTGGGGGTAGTCCAAAGTGCGTGTCATACTAAAAAACAACATTGTATGAAGAACCCAAAACCCAAACTCCCTCTGCAAAATTTTAAACATTGGCCCCAACATTCTATACCCCCCTGCAGGGTCTGTGCAGCCCCGGAAAAAGCTTTTTTTAAAAGGAATTTTTCCCAATAATTCCCGAACGAAGTTTTTTTTTGGGCCCAGAAATTCGGCGAAGTGAACGAAACCGGGAATTTTTGGGAAATTCGCCCATCTCTAAATTTTAAAACCTTTAATTTTTTACATTTTAGGGAAAGTATCCACACCCTTCCCCCAGAATCCGGGCACTATAACCCGTTATATTATTACCCTCTAAAAAATTTTCCAGACCCTTTTCCAGAATCCTTGGGTCACGTGAATTGTTTTTATTATTTTCATCTAAAATGTCCCCAGACCTTTTCCAAAACCTGGTCACTATAACTTTTCTATTTTTACATCTAGAAAAAAACTCCCGAAACCCTTTTCCAGAATCCTCCAGAAGCAGTACATTTTAAAAAATACACATGTACCAATGATGTTGGAAAATAAAAAATAACATGTCCTTTATTCATTAAAAAAACTGTAATGAGATGACAAAATC
>JAODAL010081987.1:0-11729 GCA_025379985.1 Phyllomedusa bahiana
TATTTTTCATGAAATAAAATGAAAATTTCATTATTTAAAAATCATACAAGGGGTTTTTCTGAACTTTTTTTTAAACTCTGCCCCCTCAAATTGAAGTGTACCAGATAAAAGACCCTTTCATTTTTTGTAGGGGGGAAATTTACAAAATTGCCATGTATCAAATACT
Source organism: Phyllomedusa bahiana (assembly GCA_025379985.1). Lineage (NCBI taxonomy): Eukaryota > Metazoa > Chordata > Amphibia > Anura > Hylidae > Phyllomedusa > Phyllomedusa bahiana. The sequence continues at coordinate 167 of JAODAL010081987.1, forward strand.
TTTTTTGCTATTATATTATCCTACATTTCCCCCTTACATAAACAAAGAAAATGAAAAGATCTTTAAGGTAACAGCTGAAATAACTAGTGTGGTATGAATGGCAAAAGAAAAAGAAAAAACACAGCTTGAAACATAATTATATTTATTGATTGATGTCACCCAAATCTAAAAGAAAAAGAATATTGAAAAACTTTTTTTTAAAATTTGAATGAGGTTTTTCTTTGGAGATTTACTACCTAAGGTGTTTTCTCACTACAAAAATTAGCTTTCAATATGTAGGGAAAGGTAACTGAAGACTTTTCTAAATATTGCTTTCTGTTTTTCTTTATTCATGAGATATGGACTATTGGGGGGCATGATAAGATCGGTGCTCGGGGGCCCCGGTTTTCAGGGGATTTTTTTAGTGAAAGCGCCCCTCATTTATGTGGCGTGAGGTGCGTCAACATCTTTTGGTAAAGTTCCCTGCCCTCGCCGTGTGGGGCGCAGTGCAAACTTAGGCGCAGAAGATAATGTAAGACAACCCACCAATGTAAAGAAGGACCCCAAATTGACCACAATTTTTCCAACATAGACCGAGAATTTAGATGTAGTGTGCCGGCGACGGGACAGAAACCTCAAATATGTATTTTTGCGCTGACTTTGGTATGATTAAAGGCATTTAAAAAGGGAGGGGGGCCTGTGGGCTTTTTTACCTTGGGGCCAATGTAAACTGCTTAGCTAACTCTTTTCCCTTTAAAAAGCATGGGGGACCCTTTTTCAAAAACCTGTTTACATAACTGTGATAAGCAGGGAAAACCTTTCTCAAAGCCTTTTTTTTTTTAGAGAAACTTATGGAAATCATAGGTTCGTTGTGAAGGGCCAGTTAAGGCAGTGATAAGATGTCTAATTTTGGGGGTACTGAAAATTTAAAAAAACTGGTCTCCTCAGAATATGGGGGAAAACGTGACATCTTAAAGGTTTTAATCATCACATCGTGGAATGATTGTTTAATTGAGTGATTCCTACGGCCCCGAAGGGGAAGAGAATTTTTGTCCCAAAAACCAACATCCAAAAGGATTTTTTTCCTTAGAAGGAAACCCAGGAATTAGGGACTACATATTTTTCCCATAATATAAAAAGGTCTGAAAGTGACTGTAAAGCGGGGTTGGGAGGAGCTCCAAAGGGCAATTTCTTTTTTGTTTGTGTGCTGACGAGGGATGGGGAGAAAGAAGAGCCTTCTAACTGTGCCCATGAGGAGAGCACTTCATTTGACCAAAGGGCGAGGGCTTGTTCCATTAGGATCTCTATATTATATGTTTGCAAATTAGGAAGGGCAAGACCGCCATTCTTGTGACAAAAAAATAGGAGATTCTGTTTGACCCTCGCTTTTTTACCATTCCAGGTAACATTGAAAAGCAGTTTTTGTAATTTAGTAATAATAGATTGAGGAATGATGTCAGGGATAGTACGAGATAGGTATATAAACTTGGGTAATAAAGACATTTTTATAATATTGATTCTGATTTTTATTTCTACTTCTAGTTCAGCATATAGGAGGTCAAAGTTTGTGCGTAGAGTGGTCTGTGGGGAAGTAGTTACTTTAATACCTAAGTAATCTATAGATGATTGGGCAAGGATGAAACCAAATTATTTTAACCCCGGGACTTGGGAGGCAGAGTTGTTAATAGGAAAAATATAAGATTTGGATCTATTAAGCTTATAGAAGGATACTAATGAGTAGTGATGCAGTGTGTCAAAGATAGCAGGAATCGAAAGCTGTGGATTTGAGACTATACGCATGACATCATCAGCGTAGAGCCTGATTTTTGGTTTGTGTTTTGGGTGGTAATGCCGGATATTAAAGAGTCGCTTCTGATCTTCTCAGCTAAGGGTAAATGCAAAGTACAAAAATTAGGGGGGGGAGGGGACAGCCTTGACAAGTACCGTTTGTGAGATCAAAGGACACGGAGAGCAAACCGGAGGTTAGTACCGAGGCTGAAGCGGTTTAATACAAGGACATAATAGCAGACAGCAGGAAACCCGAAAGACCAAATTTTTGTAATGTTAATTTTAGGTATCTCCAGTTGACTCTGTCAAAAGCCTTTTCAGCGTCGAGTGAGAGAAAAGCTATGTTGGTTTTGAGATTGCCCGCTATCTGCACCAGGTCCAAGAGACGACGGGTAGCGTCTCTAGCCTGTCTGCCTGGGATGAAGCCTGTTTGGTCTATATGTACAAGAGAAGGGAGGACAGAGTTTAGTCGAAAGGCTAGAACTTTGGCATATATTTTGATGTCAGTATTCAGAAGCGATATAGGTCTGTAATTGGCAATTATATCTGCAGCTTTATTTGGCTTGGGTATTGTGGTGATGATCGCCTGAAGCATTTCTTTGGGAGGGTTTGAGGTGGAAGCAATGTTAGTGAACATTGATGTCATGTATGGGGCCAGGATTTTGGAGTAAAGATGGTAATACTCGTTAGAAAGACTGTCGGGGCCTGGTGCTTTTTTAAGTTTACTGGATCTAATTACTTTTTGAACCTCAGCCAATGTGAAAGGGGCATTAAGAGACACTAATTGCGATTCCTCCAGTTTGGGTAGGGCTACTGAATTCAAAAAGGCATTAATATCCTCATCAGAGGGGCATCGAAAAAGTTCCTCTTATTGTAAATTGTGTAGCTTGGAGTAGAATTTCATGAACTCATTGGCAATATCTATGGGGTTTCTAATTTTCTCACTACCAATGGAAGACATATAACTGATTTTTGATCGAGCTTGCTGAATTTTAATTTGTCTAGCAAGAATTTTAGTTGGACGGTCGACTTGAATATAATATTGCCATTTTATTTTATTTAAATTTCTCTCATAATTTTGCAGGTCAAGAGTTCGGAGGTCATTTTGTAGGTTTGTTAATACTTTTTTATTGTTAAGAGAAGGATTACTTTTAAATGCTTTGTCTGCACACTGAATTGAGGCGAGGAATTTATTTAAGGTAGAGTTACATTCTTTTCTATTCCTAGAGACTAGCTGTATAAAAATCCCTCAGATGTAGGCCTTGTGGGTGCACCATAATGAGGTTGGTGAGGAGACAGAGTCCTTATTTAAGGAGAAAAAATCTTGGAGATGTTGTTTCAAATATGCTACATTTTTGGGAGATTTGAGTAGGAAATTATTAATTCTCCATAAGCGAAGTTGGGAAGTAGTGAACAAGGAATTTATATGTAAATGAACTGGCGCATGGTCCGACCAGGTAATATGTCCAATAGTTGAGGTAATAACCTGTGGCAATATTAGCTTATCTACCAGGAAATAGTCAATGCGGGAATGTGCTGAATGGGGATGGGAGAAGAAAGTGAAATCTTTTTCAGACAAATGTATGTACCTCCAGATATCATGAAGATCTTCTTCAAGAAGTAGAGATTTTAAATCCTCCGAAGGTGAACCTCGTACCTTGGATCTATTATCAATAACTATGTTAAAGTCCCCACATATGATTAAACCACCCTTTCTCACCTGCTTGGCTTCCGATATAACTTTTCTAATAAAAGAGATATGTTTGGAATTAGGAGCGTATAAGGCAATTAGTGTAAACAGTTTAGAATTTATTTCACAGATCAGTATAATATATCTACCCAGGGGATCTGAAATTACTTGGGAAGGTTGGAAGGCAACCATATTTCTTATCATTATTGCAACACCAGCTTTCTTTTTTAGCGAATGAGCTTGAAAACCCACTTCTTCAGGATAGCCTACAACCTAGAATAACCCCGCTGTCACTACACCCCACAAACATGTCTGCCCCTCACCTTCTGTCTCCTCCCCCTTCCTTGTAGATTGTAAGCCTTTGTGGGCAGGGCCCTCTCTCCCTTGGAACCTGCTGTTAGTCAGAGATTGTCACTATTGTAAATGTTTGACTTATGTTATGTATGTAACCCCCTGAATGTACAGCGCCCTGGAATAAATGGCGCTATAAAATAAATAATAATAATAATAATATGTATGGGAAGTGGCGATTATGAAGGCGGTGTGCATCAGACTCAAGAAGATGTGTCTCCTGAAGGGTGAATTTAACCCCTTGACATTATGAGAGAGTATTTTCAGTGGGCCCAAAAAAAAACGTGAAAAAGGTGTTGTGGGTTGAGTAATGTAGAAAAATGAGCTCTACACAAAGATTGGTGATCATACAGAAAAAAGTCAGTACACCGAGTAAAGAACAAAGAAATAGAACAGTTGAATGACAAAATCATTCTCATCTAAATATCCCTTAGGAAAAGGGAGAAAAGAGGCAGTCCCACATACACAGGTGAGGGGAGAGAAACTTAAATCAGAGGTAAAACGGGAGAGATTGTTTCTCCAGGAAAGAGCTCTGATGTACTTTAGAGAGAAACAAAAAAGGCATAAAGGATATACTGAGGAACTGGATCTCATTGAATCACTGAGTTTGAGCAGAGACGAGATGATTTCATGGACCATAGAGGTGTGACCATCTCTAGTCAGGGTTGTTTCTTCCAAACAGGGCTAGCGTCGGAGTTAGGAAGTAAGTCCCAGTGTCTCAGGGTGGAGCAGACTTCATCTGGTGTAGAGCATGTAATCTGTGTCCCTTCTTTAGTATTGAGCAGCTTAACAGGAAAGCCCCAGCGATACGGAATTCCTTTTTCTCTAAGGATTTTGGTGTAGGGCTGGAATTCACATCTGCGCATCATGGTTGCTGCAGATAAGTCCAGAAACAAAGAGATGTTCTGGAATCTGTCTTGCAAAGATTCGACTTTACGAAGCGTCTTGAGGAATTCTTCCTTAATGTGGTAGAAATGGACACGAGCAATTGTATCTCTTGGTATTTGTTGGGGAAGATTTCGCGGTTTAGGTTTTTGGTGAATTCTGTCAATAGTTAGCTCAATAGTTAGCTACAATTGGGCAGGGTGAGTGCCATTAAATCAGTTAAGAATGCATTAAGTTGGTCAGCTGGAACCGATTCAGGAATGCCTCTAATTTGTACGTTGTTACGTTTGGATCTATCTTCAAGATCCAATACTTTGTTCGAGAGGAATTGAACTTCTTCCTCCAAAGTCTAATTGGCGTCAATGAGAGAATTATGAGATTCCGCAAATTCTCACATTTATGTTTCGATATGGTCTGTCCTGAAGCAAAGGGGTTGAAATCCTGTCTGAGGTCCGTGATTATCCCCTTAAAATCTGCCTGGAGACTCAAGCGGAATAAGGAGAACAGCCTCTGCAGAGTGGAAGTTGTTAGAGGTTGAAATTTCCCGACCCTGATTTTCAGGTCTACGAATTCACCCTTGAAAACGAGGGGGAGCAAAGGAAACTTGGGCCCCTTTTTTGATCTTTCTCTTTTTGTGGCATAGAAGAGAAGAAATCAGGGAGTTTGGTAGGATGAGCTTAAGTTTTTTTTTAGAAGTACCTCCCAATAAGATTCCAACAAAGGGAAATGTAGAAGTAAAGAGAACAGAAGATCAGTGTAAGAATCACCAGAAGGTCTTCTTTTATATCTATATATAAAATATACTGTAAAGGCCCAGGGTTAAGTCGGGAGGGAAATTACCAAGGGGGCGGCCTCGTTGATGTAAAAAAACCCTATAGGGGTTTTGCCAGCGATTTTATGTTGTTACCTTTTTTATTGTGGTATCTCGGGTCGGGTTTTTTAGGGAGCGGCCAAGACCCCTGGGGGGGGGAACCACCCCCCCATCTCCAGCCCAGGCCTACCGGGGCATTTTAAGGCAGCTGACACAGCTCAGGAGTAGCTGTGGATTATGCTAAAAACCTCTTTGAAGTGAGGACAAGCAAAGCTTTTCTCCAAGTGCTGTGAACCTTTTTTATTTCTGACCCGGGTGAGGTTTTTTTTGTGTTGTTTTGTGTTGTTTAAAACCCCCTGAAGAAAGGACTTCTTTTTTTTCTTTTTCAAGCTGAAGAAACATTTTTTTTTTCCTTTTATTAAACCGGGGGAAAATAAATTTTATGTTTGTTTTGCACCAAAACCCCTTGCTTGCTAATCCGAGACTACCTAGAGCTGACCCCCCACAATTAGTGTTTTGGATGCGGCAGCAACCCAAGCACATTTGGAAATATTGGTGCAAAAGACGTATGTCCGGGGGAAAAAGGCCGTAGAAAACCCTCTGAAAAAATTTGGGAACTCTTAAGCACCTGGTGCAGAGAACGTGCAGCAGCACAACGAAAACAGGAGACAACCGGGGCCCAACAGGAGACAAACCAGTCCTGATTCGCAGATGGCTCAGCCCCATGACATTTTAAGGCAAGGAGACTGTGAGAGAGGCATTCAGAAGAGACCCCCAAATGACGATGTGGAAGCCTTTCTGTCCTGTTTAGAGAGTGGGGGGATAAGAAAACTGCCCCCAGAAAATGGGCAAGGTCCTTGCCCCATCGCCCGGCAAAGCCTCAAAACCTACTATATTTGATCAAAAGATGCTAAGAATATACAAGAAAAAGGCAGAGAACGGCCCTTTTTGGGGCACCCCCTGGGTCCGACCCCAAAAGGGGGCCCCCTTTTGGGGTAACAGGGACAAGCCTCCCAGTCCCAAATGTTCGACCTACTCCACCGGTCCAGAAATGGCTGCAGCCTGAAAACCTTTTTCTCCCCTGCCCAGATGGTAGAAGGGGTTTAATGGACCGATTTGTTCACTCGTTTCCTGAATCGCCAATGTTGGGTTGCCCAAAGACCCATAAATCTGATGACCTTGTGAGCCTGGTTGAGCGATATTGGCTTCGAAACTCCCTGGGCATGAAGGGGCCTGATTTCAGCGTACTTAATACCCCCAGAGGAGCGGGGCCCCAAAAGGAGGTGGCCGAAATCCTCCAGTGAGGGGCGTCCAAGACCCAAGAGGGGACATGCCGTGAAAAAGAGTCAGGCCCTCCATCGTTGCTGGGGGTTGCCGGGGTCCCGGCCATATACACCCGATGCCCTACCACAACTGAGCCAGGGGCTCCCGCAGTGCGGCCTTTTTTCGATTTTGCTTACCCAGTCTGTAGGCTGTTCCCATCCAGGCGAGGGACCGAGGCCTGCCGTGTGCAGTGAAGAGCAAGTAACTGGTCTCGGGACTCAGGAGCCTCGCACCCGGTGACGCTTCACTGCCACATGAGCTGGCCCCGGGAAACGGGTGGGGGTCAAGTTTCAGGGGGAAAACAAGGCTACCCCCTGGCCCAGTTTCTCCCCCACATGACTGGGGGTATCGGTCCCACGGTGTGGATTTTCCAAAATTTTACGCATGACATAATTATTGGCGAGATTTCCCCTCTTTTTCTGGGAGTTGTGGCCAAGGCAAGTGCCTGATAAAACCAAGTGAAAATAATTTTTTTCTGGGGGTGGCCCTACCTCATGGGTCAGGGGAAGAATTTCCAATTTTGTGTACTGGCGGGATGAGAAGAGGAAGAAAACCCCTGAAGGGTTGTCCCTAAACGGAGGGTCTCCCGGGAAATTTTGGGACGCCAGCTCGGGAACGCCCTTTAAAGGGCGCCCTTGAACAGGTGCAGATTAAATGGGGCTCCACAAAGCCGGGGGGCTGATAATCATTTTCCCCTCACTTTGCAGTAAAAACGACTTGCTGTATCGATAACAAGTGAGAGACAAGGGTGAGCATTAAAGTTACCGCAGCCTACCGACGTAGGGTGTTAGATAGGCCCACCCATTTTTGGGGTGGTCATTTGGGGGGGAAAAAACCCAGCAACGATTCCTACAAAGGTTCTACTGGCCCGGGGTTTTTTAGAGAGATACGTACTACTGTCAATTTTTGCCCATCTGTCATGACGCCCCAGGGGCTCATTTTCGGAGCCTCTATTCCACTTCCTATAAAAAAAATCCCATTCCAACGATGGGAATGGTTTTTAGGGGGGGGCCCATCCGAATCACGAAAGGGCCATAAAACATATATTGGTTTAGTGGATTATGCTACCCGGTACCCGGCAGTTCCGTTAAGGAATCCTCAGCCAAATGTAACCCGGGGGAAAATTTAAAATTTCATATTTTTTCACGAACGGGGTCCAAAGGAGTTTCTGACAGACCAGGGACACCGTTTATATAAAGGGGTTATTGGGAAGTCTCAAGCTCCTAAATTCACCCCACTGAGAACCTCTGTTCCCATCCCCAGACCAAGGGCCTAGATAAAAGATTCAACAAAACCCTTTAAAAGGCAATTTTGAAGAAGGTGGTAGAAAAGGGACAGCAGAGACTGGACGCCTACTTCCATATTTTGCTATTTTCCCGGGTCAGGGAATTTTCCCAAGCTTCTACAGGGTTTTTCACCCTTTTAATTATTTTACGGCCGCACCCAGAGGGTTTTTGATGTGGCAAGGAGACATGGGGGAAAAGAGGTTCCCCCTATAGAAACGTCCTCGAGCACGTGACCCATCAAAGAGGATCTCTAACTGATGCCCATTTTGAAGAAAATCTGCTAAAAACCCAGGAGGCACAAGCTAGGGGTAATAATCGGTCTGCCAGGGGTTAGAGAGTCCAGCCAGAGGACCGAAAGCTCATCGGTTCCCACTTTGGAAGCAAAACCTGCCACGTGGCAAGGCCCTAGAAGTGGGGAAAAATAGGGGAGGTAACACAAAGTCCCCCACTTGGGAAAAGAAAACCCTTCCCAAATAACACATAAATTTTAAAAAAACCATGGAAGGATAAGGCCCCCCTGAAACCTCAGCTGGTTTGGGAGCCCCGAGGTGTAATTGAGGGGTCCATATTGAAGAGGGTTTATCCCCCCTCCCAGAAGCCCAATGCGGGAGTTGCGCAGCAGAATAGGGATATGTTTTCAGATTTGCCAGCCTCAACCCCATCATTAACATGAGATCCTCACGGAACCCCCCTTTCGGGTGAATTTTTAAAAACCCCACCGGGTACCCGAAGCCCGTCGGGAGGTAATTTCTAGGGAAGTGGAAAGGATGTTAAAAAATGGGTGTAATTGAGGAGGCAAAGATGGATGGTCAAGCCCCTTGTTGGTGCCAAAAAACCCTCGGGCGAGTGGCGGTTTTGCAATGACTAAAGAAAGCTGAATGAGGTTCTAAGTTGACGCCTCCCCCCTGCCCCCGGGTAATGAGCTCATTGAAAGGGAGGGCCGGCCCGGTAATTTTCCACCCTGGCTTAACGAAGGGGACTGGGAGATTCCCCGTCCAAAAAAGGCTAAGAAAAGACAGCATTCTCCACCCCCATGGCGCTACCAGTATTCAGAAAGCCGTTGGGGTTACAAGAGCTGCTGCCACCTTCCAATGGATAAGGACAGATCTTAGGCCCCCACAAAGAGTATCAGCACATACTTGGATGACATAGTCATTTTTAGCAGGGTTGGGGAAAAGCCATCGGGTAAAGTCCAGGCATACTTGGGGCCCATAAGAAAAGCCGGGTTCACTGGAACTCAAAGAAATGTGCCATGGGCATGGGAAGAGGCAGGTACTAGGCTAATTTTGGGGGAAAGGTAAAAACAAAACCCCAGAAAAACAAATGGAGGCATACAGAAATGGCCCCGGCCACTTACCAAGAAACGGGTTCGGGCCTTCCTGGGGATCATGGGGTTTTACAGGAGATTTTTTTTCCTAATTTTGCCATGATCCCCCCTCCCCTTTAAACCCCCTTTTAAAAAAGGGACAAAATCCGTCAGGGTAAATGGTTCCCCGAGGCAGAAGGGCGTTCCAAGACTAAAACAACTCTATGTAAACACCGGTCATGGCTCCAAATTTTTAAAAAAGAATTTTTTAGTCCAGACAGTGCGTCGATGTGGGCTGGGGGCTGTCTTACCCAGAAATAAATGGTGAAAGCACCCGGTCATTTTCCTTTTAGGAAGCTATCGCATGGAAGGAACATTCCCTAGTCGAGAAGGGGGTCTCGCCATTTAAATGGGGTTTTGACTCCCTAAAAAATTTCCTTTTGGGAGAAAATTTAGGTTATATTGGATCATGCCCACTAAAATGGGTGAGGGAAAGGGAAAGGGAATAACGCCAGGGGAACACGGTGGTTTTTTTTTGCCCCAAGATTTTAATTTCCATGTGGACACAGACCTAAAGCTGCATAATGCGGATGCAAGTCGAGCGTCCATTGCCGGTGGCAGAAGGTGACCCGCCCCCCGGCTTTTGGGGGAGAGGGGGGGGTATGTAAGAAAGGGCCCCGGGTGAAGTCGTGGGCGGAATGAGTATCACCAAGGTGTCTGGCCCCCCTGTGTAAAAAAAACCCCAAGATTGTTGCCAGCGATGTTATGTTTCTGACCATTTTTATGTGGAAATTCGGGTCAGTTTTTATGGGCGGGCCAAAAAGCCTGTACCCACCCAGCCTTACCAGGCATATAAGGCAGCGACACAGCCGGGGAGCTGTGTATTAGCTAAAACCCCTCTGAATGAGGACATGCAAAGCGTCTCCAAATGTCTGTGAACACTTTTACGCTACCCGGGGAGGGTTTTTTTGGTTTGTTTTTGGGGTTGCGAAAAACCCCGAAACAAGGACTTCTTTATTTGCTGTGCTAAACGAAGGGAAACTGTTTTTTTTTTTTTCCGTTATTTAAATCCGAGGGACAATAAACTTTATTTTGGTTTTTGCACTAACCTTGTCGTCTAATACAGGGACTACCTAGGAGCTGAAACCCCCACAAAAAAAAAATATATAAAATATATTATATATAATATATATATATATATAAAAATATAAAAATAATAAAATATATATAATATAAAAAATATATATATATATATATATACAGACTTGTAAGATTTTTTAAAGGGGGGAAGACCGACAGAGGTTTTCAAGCGAGTTAGATTAAGGGGTTCAAAAGGCCTGTATGTAATAAATAATCTAGGGCGATTTGGAGTTTATCCTAAAGTTTCTGTCCCAATGGACCCTTTTGAGAGTTGAGGAACTAATAAAAGTCCAGGTGAGAAGCCAGGTAGACTCAAGTGAATTACAATTATTGGTTGTAAATTTAGCCTTTAGGGTGGCATATGAGTTAGTAGGCAGACTCTAATTTTACCCTAGACCAAAAAGGATCAATAATCAAAAGCAGGGACGGCAGCAAGAAAATTCACACCCGGGAGGCTGCTTTGAATATTGAGATCAAGGGATGAAAAAAAATATAAAATGGCTGCATCAGCTCTAGCAGCCCAGAGGTTTAAGACGTGCATTGACATTTCCCAATGGTTTTTGGTATAGGGGTAGGCTTTAGTGGCATTCAGAATGCTCAACCCTCTAAATAGACAGTTATCCGTAGCTTGTACCGTGGGAGCGGTGTTTAAAAAAACTCCCCATTCTGTCCTGCAGTTATGGTCCGGGGCACGCCCGGGCCGAAGCAATGAGAGGGGGGACAAACTCACGCGAGAGAGGGGAGGCACCGGAGCGGGAATCCAAGCTTTCATCAGGGTACAACCGTCCGGCAGTTAAACCAACGGCTGAGGTAAAAGGGCCCGGGACGCACCTGAAACTTCACTTCTTCCGGGGCTGCAAGAGGGGAGGCTATGCCAAAATGCGCTGCTTTCCCCCCCCCATGGGGCTAGAGGGGGGCCGAGGTTTCTTTCCCCGAAATCAGGTTGTAGGGTACCCCCAAAAATGAAATATGGGAAAAAGACGAAAATTGTCTCAGATCCAGGA
>JAODAL010081988.1:0-11729 GCA_025379985.1 Phyllomedusa bahiana
TTTTTTTTTTCCCCTTTGGCAGCAACTTTGTTGAAAGCACTTTTCAGTTAAATTTTTAATCCCCAATTTTTTGTCACCACTGTTTTTAGGGGCCAAAAAAACCTTTTTTATCCGTAAACATTTCAGACGTTTTTTTTTCACTTTTGGGGCAGCCAAACCCTTTTTTATAGAACCCACTTTTCAAATAAATTGAATCAGCAATTTGTATCACCAAGGTGTAATGGGTAAAGGTGCCCAAAAATACCGTTTATTATCCGTATACATTTCAAACAGGTTTTTTTTTCACTTTTTTGGGCGTCAAGCCTTTGTTGAATAGAGCTACTTTGGCAGTGAAATTTGAACCACAATTTGTATCACCACAGTGAATTGATAGGTGGCCAAAAATACCTTTTTTTATCTTTTAAAAATTTCAGACAGGTTTTTTTTTTTCACTTTTGGTCAGTCAACTTTGTTTTATAGAGCTACTTGCAGTTAAATTTTTAAAAACAGCAATTTGTAGTCACCACAGGTATTTATAGGGGCCAAAATACCTTTTATTATCCGTATACAATTTCAAACAGGTGTTTTTTTTTTTCACTTTTGGGCAGTCAAGCTTTGTTGATAGAACTACTTTGCAGTTAAAATTTGAATAAACAGCAATTTTGTAGTCCAACACAGGTGAAATGATAGGTGCCAAAAATACCGTTTATATTATCCTAATACATGTCAGAAGGTGTTTTTTTCACTTTTGGTCAGTCAAGCTTTGTTGATGAGCTACAATTTCAGTTAAATTTGAATACAGGCAATTTTGTAGTCCCACATGTGAATTGATAGGTGCCAAAAATACCTTTATTATCCCGTATACAATTCAGAAACAGTTTATTTCACTTTGGGGCGTAAGGCAGCTTTGTTGATAGATGCCACCTTGCAAGTTAAATAAGAATCCAGCAACTTTGTAGTCACCACAGTGTACAGAAAGGTGCCAATAATACCTTTATTATCCGTATACATATCAAAAAATGTGTATTTTTTACATATGGTCAGTCCAAGCTTTGTTTATAGAGCTACTTTGCAGTTAAATTTGATTGCGCAAATTTGTGTCACACAGTGAATTTGATAGTTTGCCATAAATACCGTTATTATCCTGTACAACATTTCAGACACAGGGTGTTTTTTTTTTTTTTCACTATTTTTTGGTCAGTCAAGCTTTGTTGATATAGCTACTTTGCAAGTTAAATTTGAATACAAGCATACTGTAGTCACCACAGATAATTGATAGGTGCCAAAAAATACCTTTAATTAATCCCGTTATACGTTTCAATACGTGTTTATTTCACTTTGAGCGCAGCCAGCCCTTTTGTTGATAGAGCCACCTTGCAGTTAATTTGCATCAGCAACTTTGTAGGTCACCACAGAGTACTGATAGGAGCCAAAAAAATACGCTTTTATTATTGCGTAATACATTTCAGACGAGGTGTTTTTTTCACTTTTGGTCAGTCAAGCTTTGTTTTGATAAGAGCTACTTATGCAGTTAAATATAATACAAGCAAATTTGTAGTCCCCACCAACAGTGAATTGATAATGCCAAAAATACCGTTTAATTATCTGATACAATTCAGACAGGTGTTTTTTTTTCACTTTTGGTCAGTCAAAGCTTGTTGATAGAGGCTACTTTGGCTGTTAAATTTGAATACACAGGCAATTCAGTAGTCACCGACAGATGAATTGAAGGTTGCCAAAAAATACCTTTTATTATCACCTATAACATTTCAGATACGTGGTTTATTTCACTTTGGCGCAGGCCACTTTGTTGATAGAGCCACCTTGCAGTTAAATTTGAAATCCACAACTTTGTAGTCACCACGAGGTGTACTGACTAGGAGCCAAAAATACCTTTTATTATTCGTATACATTTCAGACAGTGTTTTTTTTTTCACTTTTGGTCATTCAAGCATTGGTAGATAGACGCTTCTTTGCAGGTTAAAAATTTGATTACGCAATTTTGTAGTCACCACAGTGAATGTGATAGATAGCCAAAATTACCGATTAATTATCGATAACCATCAGACAGTTTTTTTTCACTTTTTTGGTCATCAGGCTTTGGTTTGATAGAGCTACTTTGCAGTTAAATTTGAATACAGCAATTCGTAGTCACCACAGGTGAATTGAATAGGTCCAAAAAATACATTTTAGATTATCCCGTATACATTTCAGATACGTGTTTATTACACTTTGGCGCAGGCCCCAGCTTTGTTGATAGAGCCACCTTTGCGTTAAATATGAATCCAGGCAACTTTGGTAGTCACCACAGGTGTACTGATAGGATCCAAAAACCTATAATATTCGAACAAACATTTCAGAACAAAAAGTGATTTTTTCACTTTTTGGGACAGTCAAGTTTGTTGATAAGGCTACTTTTGCAGTTAAATTTGAATACAGCAATTTTTGTAGTCAATCACAGAAAAAATGATAGGTGCCAAAAAAACCTTTTATTATCCTGTATACATTTCAAGATACTGTTTTTATCACGTTGGCGCAGGCCAGCTTTGGTGATAGAGCCACCTTGCAGTTAAATTTGAATCCAGCAACTTTGTAGTCACCACAGATGTAACTGATCAGGTGCCAAAAATACCTTTTACTTATTCGTATACATTTCGACAGGTGTTTTTATCACTTTTGGTCAGTCAAGCTTTGTTGATAGAGCTACTTTTGCAGTTATATTAGAATACAGCAATTTTGTAGTCCACCACAGGTGAATGATAGGTGGGCCAAAATACCGTTTATTATCGTACCATTACAGACAGGTTAATTTTCCCTTTTAGGACATCAAGCTTTGTTGATAAGCTACTTCGCAAGTAAATATGAATCTAGCATTTTGTAGTCTCCACAGTGAATTGAAAAGGTGCCAAAAATACTTTTAATATCCCGAATACATTTCAGATACGTGTGTATTTCACTTTGGCGCAGGCCACTTTGTTGATAGAAGCCACCTTGCAGTTTACAATTTGATCCAGCAACTTTGTAGTCCACGCACAGTGTACAGATTAGGTGCCAAAAATAAACCTTTATTATTCGTATACGTTTCAGAACAGGTGTTATTTTTTTTTCACTTGGTCAGACAAGCTTGGGGTTGATAGACTCCTATGCAGTTAAATTTGAATACAGCAATTTTGTAAGTCCACCACACAGGTGAATTGAAAGGTGCACAAAAATACCGTTTATAATCCGTACACATCACATTTCAGACAGGTGCTTTCTTACACTTTTGGCCAGTCACGCTTTGTTGATAGATCAACATTGCAGTTAAATTTAATACAGCAATTTTGTAGTCAACACAGGTGAATTGATAGGTGCAAACAACCGTTAAATTATCCGTGAAACATTTCAGACAGTGTTTGTTTTCCTTTTTGTCAGTCAAGCCTTTGTTGAAAGAGCTACCTTTGCAGATAAATTTGAATACAGCAATTTTGTAGTCCACAAGGTGAATAGAAAGGTGCCAAAAAATACCTTTTTATTAACCCCTTATACATTTTCAGATACGTGTTTTTATTTCTACTTTGGCTCAGGCCAGCTTTTTGATATAGCCACCTTGCAGTTAAATTTGGAATCAGCAACTTTGTAGTCACCAACAGGTGTACTTACTGAAAGGTGCCAAAAATACTTTTATATCCTATACATTTCAGACGGTGTTTTTTTTCACTTTTGGTAAGCAGCCTTTGATGATAGAGCTACTTTGCAGTAAATTTGAATACATTACAGCAATAATGTGTAGGCACCACAAGTTAATGATAGGTGCCCAAAAATTACCGTTTATTATCCCGAACACATTTCAGACAGGTGTTTTTTTCAACTTTTGGTCAGTCAAGCTTTGTTGATAGAGCTACCATTGCAGTTGAATTTATTACAGCAATTAAGTAGTCACCACAGATGAATTGATAGGAGCCAAAAATACCTATATTATTCGTATACATTGCAGACAGAGGATTTTTTTTCACTTTAGGGCAGTCAAGCTTTGTTGATAAAGCTACTTATGCAGTTAAATTTGAAAACTAGCAATTTTGTATAGTCCACCACAGGTGAATTGAAAGGTGGCCGAAAAATAACTTTTATTATATCCCTATACATATTCAGATACAAGTTTTTCACGTTTGGCGCATCCAGCTTTGTTTGAATAAGAGCCACCTAAGCAGTTAAATTTAATCCAGCACCTTGCAGTCACCACAGGTTACTGAAAGGTGGCCAAAAATACCGTTTATTTCCGTATACGATATTCAACAGGAGTTTTTATTTCACATTTGTCAGTCAAGCTATGTGATATAGAGCTACTTTGCAGTTCAATTTGAATATACAATTCTGTAGTCCACCACAAAGGTGGAATTGATAGGTGCCCAAAAAATACCTTTTTATTATACCGTATACATTTTCAGATACGAGTTAAACTCACTTTAGAGCGCAGGCCAGCTTTGTTGAAACAGAGCCACCTTGCAGTTAAATTTGAATCCAGCACCTTTGTGTAATACCACCACAGTAGTACTGAAAGGGAGCCAAAAATCCTTTATATTCCGTATACATTTACAGACAGGTGTTTTTTTTTTTTTTCACTTTGGTCAGTCAAGCTTGTTGATAAAGCTACTTTGCAGTTAAATTTTGAATACAGCAATATTGTAGTAACACAGGTGATTGATAAGTGAGCCAAAAAAAACCATTTATTAACCGAAAAAATTTCAGACAGTGTTTTTTTTACACTTTGACCAGTCAAGCTTTGTTGATAGAGTCTACTTAGCAGTTTATATATGAAAACAGCAATTTTGTATCAACAACGGAGAATTGAAAGGTGCCAAAAATATACCGTTATCTATCTGAAACATTTCATACAGGTGTTTTTTTCACATTTTGGTCAGTCAAGCTTTTGTTGAAAGAGCTACATTGGCAGTAAATTTGAAAACAGCAATTTTGTAGTCCACCACAGGTGAATTAAAAGGTGCCAAAAATACCTTTTAAATTAATCCCGTAAACCTTCAGATAACTGTTTTATTTCACTTTGGCGCAGGCCAGCTTTGTTTGATAGAGCCACCACATTGCAGTTTAAATATGAATCCAGCATACTTTGGTAGTCACCACAGGTTGTACTGATAGTTGCCAAAAATACTTTTTAAATTATCCGTAAACATTTCAGAAAGGTGTTTTTTATACTTTTGATCAGTCAAGCTTTTGTTTAAGAGCTACTTGCAGTTAAATTTTGAATACAGCAATTTTGAATCACCACAGTGAATTGATAGGTGCCAAAATACCGTTTATATCTGTACACCATTTCAACACGGTGTTTTTTTCAACTTTTGGTCAGTCAAGCTTTGTTTGATCAGAGCTACTTTGCAGTTAAATTGAATACAGCAATTCTGTATCACCACAGATGAAATGATAGGTCGCCAAAAAATACCTTTTTATTATCCCGTTACTTTTCATGATACGTGTTATTTCACTTTGGCGCAGGCCAAGCTTTGGTTATATAGCCACCTTTGCAGTTAAATTTGAATCCAGCAACTTTGGTAGTCACCACAGGGTACTGATTCGGATCCAAAAATAACTTTTATTATTCGAAAACATTGCAGACTGAGAGGTGTTTTTTTTTCATCTTTTGGTCAGTCAAGCTTTGTTGATAGAGCCTACTTTGGCCAGTTTAAATTTGAATACAGGCAATTTTGTATCACCCACAGGTGAATTGAAAGAATGCCAAAAATACCGTTTATTATCCAGTATACATTTTCAGACAGGTGTTTTTTCACTTTTGGTCAGTCAAGCTATTGGTTGATAGAGCTACTTGCAGTAAATTTTGGAATACATCAATTCTGTATTCGCACAGAGAATTGTATCGTGCCAAAAATAACCTAATATTAGTACCCGTATACATTTCAGATACTTATATTTCACTTTGGCGCAGGCCAGCTTTGTTGATAGAGCCACCTTGCAGTTAAATTTTTAATCCAGCAACTTTGTAGTCACCACAGGTGTACTGATAGTAGCAAAAAATACCTTTTATATCGTATACAATTCAGACAGAAGAGGTGTGTTTTTTTCATTTTGGTCAATCAAGCTTTGTTGAAAGAGCCTACTTTGGCAGTTAAATTGAATACAGCAATTTGTAAGTCAACCCTGGTAAAATGATAGGTTCCAAAAATACCTTTTATTTATCCCGTATACAAATTCAGATACGTGTTTTTTTTCACTTTGGCGCAAGGCCAGCTTAGTTGATAGAAGCCACCTTGCAGTTAAAATTTGAATCCAGCAACTTTGTAGTCACCACAGATAACTGAAGGTGCCAAAAATACCTTTTATTATTCGAATACATTTCAGACAGGTGTTTTTTTCACTTTTGGGTCAGTCAAGCTTTGTTGATAGAGCTACATTGCAGTTAAATTTGAATACAAGCAAATTGTAGTCACCACAGGTTAATAGAAAAGGTGCCAAAATTCCGTTTATTATCCGTACACATTTCAGACAGGTGTTTTTTTTTTTCCCTTTTTGGTCAGTCAAGCTTTGTTTTATAGAGCTACTTTGCGTAAATATGAAATCAAGCAAATATGTAGACACCACAGAGAATTGAAAGGTGCCAAAAATACCTTTTATATTAACCGTATACATTTCAGATACGTGTTAATTCACTTTTGGCGCAGGCCAGCTTTGTTGAAGAGCCCCTTGCAGTTAAATATGAATCAGCAACTTTGTATCACCACAGGTGGTACTGAAAGGTGCCCAAAAAATACCTTTTATTATTCGTATACATTTCAGACGGTGTTTTTTACACTTTGGTCAGTCAAGCTGCTTTGTTTATAGAGCTACTTTGAGTTAAATTTGAATACAAGCCATTTTTGTAGTCACCACAGGTGAATTGATAGTTCCAAAAATACCGTCTATATATCCGTACACATTTCAGACAGGTGTTTTTTTCACTTTTTGGTCAGTCACGCTTTGTTGATAGAGCTACATTGCAGTTAAATTTGAATAAGCAATTTTGTAGTCAACACAGGTGAATTGATAGGTGCCAAAAATACCGTTTAATTATCCGTATTACATTTCAGACAGGTGTTTTTTTTCAACTTTGGACATGTCAAGCTTTGATGATAGAGCTACTTAGCAGTTAAATTTTGAATACATCAATTTTGTAGTCACCACAGGTGAATTGCTAGGTGCCAAAAACACCTTTAATTATCCCTTATACATTCAATACGTGTTTCTTTCACTTGGCGCAGGCCAGCTTTGTTGATAGAGCCCCACCATTGCAGTTAAATTTGAATCCAGCAACTTTGTAGTCACCAAGGTGTACTGATAGGTGCCAAAATACCTTTTTTAAATTATCGCTATACCATTTCCAGACATGTTGTTTTTTTTCATACTTTTGTCGAGTCAAGCTTTGTTGATAGAGCTACTTAGCAGTTTAAATTTGAATACATCAATTTGTAGGCACCACATGTGAATAGGATAAGGTGCCAAAAATACCGTTTTATTATCCGTAACAACATTCAGGACAGGTGTTTTTTTCACTTTTGGTCATCAAGCTTGTTGAAGAGCTACATAGCAGTTGAATTTGAATAACAGCAATTTGTAGTACCACAGGTGAATTGATAGGTGCCCAAAAATCCCTTTTATTATTCGTAAAACATTTCAGACAGGTTTTTTTTCACTTTTGGTCAGTCAAGCTTTGTTTGATAGAGGCTACTTTTTGCAGTTAAATTGAATACAGCCAATTTTTGTAGTCCACCACAGGTGAATTGATAGGTGCCAAAAAATACCTTTTATTATCCCGTAATACATTTCAGATACATGTTTTTTTTCACTTTGGCGGCAGGCCAGCTTTGTTGAGAGACCCACCTTGCAGTTAAAATTGAATCCAGCAACTTGCAGTCACCACAGGTGTACTGATAAGGTGCCAAAAATACCTTTATTATCCGTATACATTTCAGAATTCAGGTGTTTTTTATCACTTTTGGTCAGTCACAAGCTTTATGATAGAGCTACCTTGCAGTTAGATTTTAGAATACAGCAAATTCTGTAGTTCACCACATGTGAAATGATAGGTGTCCAAAAAATACCTTTTTATTATCTCTCTATACATTTCAGATACTTGTTTATTTCACTTTGGCGCAGGCCAGCTCAGCTTTGTTGATAGAGCAACCCTAGCAGTTAAATTTGAACCAGCAACTTGGTAGTCCACCAACAGTGGTACTGATAGGAGCCAAAAAATTACCTTTATTATACGTAAACATTTTCAGGAACAGCGGTGTATTTTTCAACTTTTGGACAGATCAAGCTTGTTTTATAGAGCTACTTTGGCAGTTAAATTTGAATACAGCAATTTTGTAGTCAACACAGGTGAAATTGATAGGTGGCCAAAAATACCATTTATTATCTGTATAATTTCAGACAGGTGTTTTTTTTTCACTTTTGGTCAGTTCCATGCTTTGATATAAGAGCTACATGCAGTTAAATTTGACTACAGCAATTTTGTATTCACCACAGGTGAATTGAAGGTGCCAAAATTACCGTTTATTATCAGTAACACATTACAGACAGGTGTTTTATTTCACTTTGGTCAGTCAAGCTTTGTTGATATAGCTACAATTGCAGTTAAATTTGAATACAGCAATTTTTGTAGTCAACACAGGAGAATTGATAGTGCCCAAAAATCACGTTTTATTATCCGTAATCATGTCAGACAGGTGTTTTTTTTTCAGTTTTGGGTCCAGTCAAGCTTTGTGAAAAGCTACATTGCAGATAAATTTGAATACAGCAATTTTGTAGCACCACAGTAATTGATAGTTTGCCAAAAAATACCATTTATTATCCCGTATACATTTCAGAAACGATTTATTTGGGGGGGGTTATTCACATTGGCGCAGGCCAGCTTAGTTGTACTAGACCACCTTGCAGTTAAATTTGAATCAACAGCAACTTAGTACACCACAGGTGTACTGATAGGGTGCCAAAAATACCCTTTTATTATCCGAATACATTTCAGACAGGTGTTTTTTTCACTTTTGGTCAGTCAAAGCTTTGTTGATAGAGCTACATTGGCAGTTAAATTTGAATTACAGCCAGCAATTTTGAGTCACCACAAAGTGAACTTGATAGGTGCCCAAAAATAACCTTTATTATTCGTACAACATTTCAGACAGTTTTTATTTTTTTCACTTTTTGGTCAGTCAAGCTTTGTTGATAGACTACTTTTCAGTAAATTAGAATACATCAATTCTGTAGTCACAACTGTGAATTTGATAGTGCCCAAAAATTACCTTTTATTATCCCGTATAACATTTCAGATACGTGTTTTATTTCACATTTGGCTCGGCCCGCTTTGTTGATAGAGCCACCTGCAGTTAAATTTGAATCCAGCAACTTGTAGTCACCACAGGTGTACAGATAGGAGCCAAATAATACCATTTATTAATCGTGATACATTTCAGACAGGTGTTTTTTTCACTTTTGGTCATCAAGCTTGTTGATAGAGCTACTTTGCAGTTAAATTTTGAATACAGCAATTTTGGTAGTCAACACAGGTAAAATGATAGGTGCCAAAAATAAACCTTTTATTATCCCTAAACATTTTCATATACGTGTTATTTTTACACGATGGCGCAGGCCGAGCTTTGTTGATAGATGCCACCTTGGCATTTAACTTTAGAATCCAGCAACTTTTAGTCACTCACGATGTACTGATAGGTCAAAAATACCAATTAATATCCGAATAAAATTCAGACAGGAGTTTTTTTCACTTTAGGTCAGTCAACGCTTAGTGATCAGAGCTACTTTCAGTTAAAATTTGATAATACGAGCAATTTGTAGTCAAACCACAGGTGAATTGATAGTGCCAAAATACCGTTTAATATCCTACACATTTCAGACAGGTGATTTTTTCTTATGGTCAGTCAATGCTTTGTTTGATAGAGCTACTTTGCAGTAAAATGAAATATATCAAATTTTTGTAGCACCACACGGTGAATAGATAGGTTGCCAAAAAAACCTTTTATTATCCCTGTATACATGTCAATACGTGTTATTCACTTTGGCCGCATGCCAGCTTTGTTGAATAAGCCCCTTGCAGTTAAATTTGAATCAACCAGCAACTAGTAGTTCCACCACAGGTGTACAGATAGGTGCCAAAAAAACTTTTTAATTATTCGTCTAACATTTCAGACAGGTGTTTTCTTTTTCACTTAGTCAGTCAAGCTTTGTTGATAGAGCTACTTTGCAGTTAATTGAATACAGCAATTTTGTATTCACCACAGGTGAATTGATAAGGTGCCAAAAAATACCGTTTAGTTATCCGTACACATTACAGAGGGTTGTATGGGGGTGTAATGATTTTTTTTCACTTTTGTTCAGTCACGCTTTGTTGATAGAGCAACAATGCAGTTGAATTTGAATACAGCAATTTTGTAGTCACCACAGGTGAATTGATAGGTGCCAAAAATACCTTTTATTATCCGTATACATTTCAGACAGGTGTTTTTTTTTTCACTTTTGGTCAGTCAAGCTTTGTTGATAGAGCTACTTTGCAGTTAAATTTGAATACAGCAATTTTGTAGTCACCACAGGTGAATTGATAGGTGCCAAAAAATACCTTTTATTATCCCGTATACATTTCAGATACATGTTTTTTTTTCACTTTGGCGGGGGGGGCCAGCTTTTGGGTTTATAGAGCCACCTTGCAGTTAAATTTGGGAAACCAGCAACTTTTTTTTACACACAGGTGTACTGATTAGGTGCCCAAAAATACCCTTTTTTTATCCCCTAACATTTTTAGAAAGGGGGTTTTTTTTACTTTTTTCAGTCCCAAACTTTGTTGATGAGCTAATTTTTCAGTTTTAAAATTTTAATACAGCAATTTTGTATTCCCCCCACAAGGTTTAATTTATGGGGCCAAAAATACCCTTTTAATTTTTTTTGTACCCCATTTTCAGAAAAAGGTGTTTTTTTTTACTTTTGGTCAATCAAGCTTTGTTGATAGAGACTTTTGCAGTTAAAATTTGAATACAAACAATTTTTTAGTCACCACAGGTTTAATTGATAGGGGCCAAAAAAATAAACCCTTTTTTTATCCCCCTTAAAATTTCAGATACGTGTTTTTTTCAATTTGGCCCCAGGCCAGCCCTTTTTTTAGAGCCACCTTGGCCCGTTAAAAATTTGAATTTCCCGCAAATTTTTAGTCACCCCAGGTGACGATTGGGGCCAAAAAAAACCTTTTTTTTTAAACCCTATACCCTTTCAGACGGGGTTTTTTTCAATTTTTGGGTTAGAAGCTTTGTTTGATAGAGCACTTTGGCCCGTTTTAAAATTTTTTAAAAACACGCAAATTTTTTAAAGTCACCACGGGGGGGAAATTGGGTAGGGTGCCCAAAAAAACCGTTTAAAAAAACCGATACTTAGACAGGGGGGTTTTTTTTTCCATTTTGGTCGTAAGCTTTGTTGATTAGAGCTACTTTTCAGTTTAAAAATTTTAATACAGCCAAATTTTGTAGTCACCACGGTGGAAAATTGGGTAGGTCCCAAAAAAAAACCTTTTTTTTATCCCCCTATTTCATTTCTGTAAAGGGGTTTTTTCTTTCACTTTGGGCGGGGCCCGCCTTTTTTTGATAGAGCCACCCTTGCAGTTTAAAATTTTAATCCAAAAACTTTTTTGTCACACCAGGTTTTAAATGATAGGGGCCAAAAAAAACCTTTTTTTATTCGTATACATTTCAGACAGGTTTTTTTTT
>JAODAL010081989.1:0-11729 GCA_025379985.1 Phyllomedusa bahiana
TGAATGAAAGAGGAAGGAACATTGTAAATAGTCTTTATTAATAATATTCTACTGTTTTGTGCCCACAGCTCCTATGCAGAACTACAGTGCCTTGCGAAATTCGGCCCTCTTGAACTTTTCAACCTTTTGCCACATTTCAGACTTCAACATAAAGATAAAAAATTTTAAATTTTTTGTGAAAAAAAACAATAAGTGGGACACAATTTAAATGGAAACGAAATTTATTGGGATATTTTAAACTTTTGTAGAAAAAAAAAACTGAAAAGGGGGCGGGTTGCAAAAATTTTTTGGGCCCCTTTTAGTTAATATTTTACGACCTTTGGCTGCGATTAATGTTGTTAGGGGTTTTCTCTTTCGTTTTTGCACACGAGAGACTGAAATTCTGCCCCTTTCTTCCTTAAAAGCAGCTGGAGTCAGTGAGGTTGGGAGGGAACGTTTTTGTGAACAGGTGGAGCTTTCAGTAAATTTGGGTTGGAGAGGTTTGTGTGCAGCTGGAGTCAATGCTTGGATGAGCGTTTGTGAACAGCATTTCAGCTCTTTCCACAATTCTCCTTTGGATTCGGGTCCGGACGTGATTTGGCCATTTTAACACCTGGATACATTTTTTTGTAAACCCCTTCCATTGTAGATTTTGCTTTATGTTTGGGACTTTTGGTATTGTTGGAAGATAAATCTCCCCCCATTCGGGTCTTTTCAGACCCAACACTTTTCTTCAAAATGGTCCGTATTTGGCCCGTCACTTCCCATCAATTTTAACCATTTTTCCGCCCCGTTTGAAGGAAAGCCCAAACCATGATGCTGCCCCCCCCATGGGTGACAGTGGGGGGTGTTTTTCGGGGTAATGATCTTTTGTTCTTTTACCCAAACAATCGTTTTGCATTGAAGCCAAAAATTGGTTTTTGGTTTCATCTGAGCAGAGTTTCCTTCTTCCAAATGTTTGGAGTCTTCCGGTGGCTTTTGGAAAATTTTTAAACGGACTTTTTAGGATATCTTTGAGAAATGGCTTTTTCTTGCCAATCTTCCATAAAGGCCAGTTTTGTGCAGTGTACAAGTTTTGTTTTTCCCCTTTTTCAGAAGGCAGAGTAGTTAATGCTGGACCTTTCTGCACAAAAAAAAAACGCACAAAAATGCACCAAAACCGCTCCATTTTAAACCCCCCTAAACAAAAGAAAGAAAGAACAGTGGTCAAGAAACCGCTCATCACGAGTCAGGTTCACTTGCTTTACAATCCGGGCAAGCCCACCGACACCAAACACCCAAATCCCTCACCCCCCAATCCCTCATCAGTATAGGTCACTATCACATGAATACACACTGACTCAAACAAAGTAAAATGACCCCTACACAGGGACCACAGAAGTCACGCTGAGGGAGTTGTCTTTTCTCCTTTTCTTTTCCTTTTTGGGCCCAAACCTCAAGATTGCCTTTCCCTGATGAATCGGGGCCCTTCCATTTCTTTTTCCGTCCGGGAAAAGCTCAGTGTCTTTTTCAGTGGTTTTTACTCTCTTCCCTTTAAAAATTTCCACCAAAACATCTTAGACCCTCTCTCTTACCACTTCCCATCAATTCCCCAAACACTTGTTAGACCCAAAAATTAGAAAATAAAAAAAACGATAAGTGGCAGAAAAAACCCGACCCCTAGGCAGGGCCATTGAAAAAAGGCCGGGGTAGTATATGACAGGGCCACTTATAATTTGGGAGGACTGGTAAATAGGCAGCAGGGCAGGTTTTATAGGTGACAGGGGAGGATATAGGGAAGGGAGATTAGGAACAGGGCTGTAATAGGTAACAGGGCTGGTATATAGGGGAACAGGGCTGGGTTTTAGGTAGACGGGGCAGTAAAAATAGGCAACGGGCAGTTAAAAAGGCCGCAGGGCTGTAAATAGGGGGACAGGGCAGTTTTTGGGGAGGGCAGGGCTGGTAAATAAAGGGAGACGGGGCAGTATATGGCAAAACGGGGGGGTAATAGGCAGACGGGGCAGTATATTTAGACAGGGGTGGTATATACTAACAGGGGGGAGTAAAATATAACAGGCTGGTATATAGCTAGGCAGGGGTGTATATAGCTAACAGGGCAGTAAAAACAGACAGGGCATTATACTAGAAGGACTGGGGATATAGTAACAGGGGAATAAAAGCTAGAAGGGCAGTATAAGCTGACGGGGGGTTAAAGTAGACAGGGGAGTATTAGTAGAAAATGACTGGTATAAGGGGAGACAGGGGGGGGTATTACTAGACGGGGGGTTATATAGCTAGACAGGGGTTTTATAAAGAAAACGGGTGGTAATAGTAGACAGGGGGGTGGAATAGCTAACAGGCAGTTATAGCTAGACAGGTTGTAATATATAGCAGGGCTTGATATAGGCAGACAGGGGCTTGTATATGTAACAGGGGGTTGTATATAGGCACCAGGGGTTGTAAAGTAACAGGGGTGGTATATACAGCAGTGCAGTATAAGCTAGCAGGGCAGTATTAGCGGGCAGGACGGGTAAATAAGCAGACAGGCCTATATAGCTAGACAGGGGTGGGAAAGGTAAAGGGCATAAAGCAGACTGATGGTTATAGGGGGAGACAGGGGTGGTATATAGCTAGACCCGGGGATATATAGCTAGACAGGGGGGCTGTTATGTTAGACAAGGGGTGGTATTAGGCAAACCATGGGCGGTATATAGAAGATGGGGCGGGGGATATAGCTGACGGGGCTGGTATTAGCTACAGGGGATATAACTGACAGGGCTTTTATTAGCTAGACAGGGGCTTGTTATAGGCAGCAGGGGGCTTGTAATAGCAACAGGGGGGTTGTATAAGGCAAGTCCGGGCTTGAAAATAGCTAGGGCAGGGGCTGGAAAATAGTAAAAAGGGCTGGGATATAACAACAGGGGCTTTGTATATAGCTAGAAGGGGCTGGTATAACTAACAGGGGCTGGTTATTTTAAAACAGGGGCTGGGATATAGCTAGAAAAGGGGCTTGTCATAGCAGACAGGGGCTTGTACTAGGCAAACAGGGGCTTTATACACAGACACTTTTTATGGAGAAGGGCGGAATAGCTAGACATGGGCTGGTATAAGCAAAAACAGAGGGTTATAAGCTAACAGGGGCTGGTAATAGGGGTAGACGGGGGTTTTTTATATAGCAGACAGGGGCTTTAATTAGCTGACGGGGGGTTTATAGCTGAAAAATGGGCTGGTATAAGCTTTTGACAGGGGCTTTTAAAGCTAAGACAGGGGGTGGGAAATAGCAAACAGGGGCTGGGGATATAAAAGCAGGGGTTGATATAGTAGACAGGGCTTGTATATGAAACAGGGGCTTGTAAAGTGAAAGGGGGCTTTTTATATAGTAGGGTGTGGGTATAGCTAGAAAAAGGGGCTGTATATAGGGGAACAGGGACTTGTTTTTAGGCAACAGGGGCTAGTATATAGCTAGACAGGGGGTTTGTATATAGCTAAACGGGGCTTGTATATAGGCAGAAGGGGGCTTGTAATATGCTAGACAGGGGCGGTAGTTTTAAAAAAATAAAAAAAAACCCAATTTTACCTAAGTCTCTGCTTCTTCCCTTTGTCTTCCCCGGAGGCCACCGGGGAGCAACTAAGGGCCCGGGCGGGCCGCGAGATGTCATCACATCACCGCCGCCCCCCCGGGCCTTCTGGGAGTGAACAGACGGGATCAAAGATCCCAATTTTTCAGCCTCGGGTCTGCTTGCACCGTGCGGTGAGGCGGGGAGCCGTGGACTGCATGGTGGGTCGGGCCCCGCGTGCACCGTCTGGCGAGGGGGGCCGTCGGGCCCCCCGCCAAGGGGTCTGGTCGCATGACCATTGCGGCCCCGTAGCGCGCCAAAAACCGGTGCCCGGCATTCGGAGCCCGCCGGGGGGGAACACCGTCCTCCTCGGCGGGGGGATCCGAGCCGGCCCCTTCGTCCCGGACCCCAGCGCCCCGCCGGGCAAATTCCCGGTTTTTTCCCATGGGCAGTCCGGTGTCTCCCTCCTCGCTGTAGATCTCGCAGTTATCCAGATGATCATGGCCTCTTGGCTGATCTCTGATCAGTCTTCTCCTTGCTTGGGGATGAAAATTTAGGGGACGGCGGTCTTGGTAATTGGCATGGTCTAACTCCCTCCCTTTCAATATGATCCTTGCACAGTGTCCTTGGGATTTTAAAGTTTGGGAAATCTTTTTGTACCAAATCCCGGAAAAAAACTTCTCCAAACAGTATCAGGACCCTGCCCGGTGTGTTCCTTTGGGGTTTATGGCCTTTGCGCTTTAAAAAAACCCTAGACTATCACGAGCAGGGTTTATTTATACGGGGACTTGAAACACAGGTGGTTTTTATTCACACCATCAGTCTTTAGGCAACTTTGGGTCATTCGAGATCCCATGAAACTTATGGGGTGAGCTTTGCTGCACGAAAGTAAAGGGGGCCGGGAAAAATATTGCACACCCCCGTTTTTTTTTTTTTACAAAAGTTTAAAAATATCCAAAAAATTTTATTCCTGCAGGCTGGGCAGCGCTCGGCTTGCAGGGACAAGAGTCGTAGCATGATCAGCGACCCCATCCGATAGACACTCTGGGGGCTGTGTGAGTGACAGAGATCCCGCCCTCCTGACAAGGGGGATGTGCACCCGCCCAAAGGGAGGACCCGGAGGCCTTCAAATCAGCACATGGGGGTATCTGGGGATCCCATTTAAACTCCCTGCTAGCGATTGCTGCACCCGCAAAATTTTCCCGGCTGCCATTTCCCGTGCATTGTTTTTTTTCTGCTTACCTGTGTACCTGACCTCGGTTTGTTCTCCTGACCCCGGCTTGTCTCCTTATTTTGTGCTTCGCTCCAGTTTGGCTTTTGACCCCGGCTTGTTTACGTTTATCACTCTGGTTCTGATTTGTGGCTTTGGCGTTCCCGTTTTGGTATTGACCCGGACTGTCTGACTATTCCTCTTCCTGACGGCCCCAGCACTTTAGCAGCGCAGGGACTGTCGCCCAGTTACCAGCTGCCGTCTAGGGCAGCACGTCAAGTAGGCAGGGACAGTGGCCTGGGTTCCAGTCAGGGCTCATTGTACCTACCTTGACGTGACAATTCCACTTCACAATTGTGAAAATTTTATATCTTTATGTTTGAAGCCTGAAATGTGGCAAAAGGCTGAAAAGTTCAAGGTTGTATCACATTGCACCAGATCCATGGAATATAATGGAAAAATCATCAGCCGGTATCTCTGTGATATACTGTATATTCTCCATTGAGAAAGTAGGTGGAATATTCTAAGTGAACCCCGTCTGCAACTAAAAATTATAGAATAAAGCACAAGATATATGAAAGGCTCTTACCAGTCACGGACTCTGATAGAGGTTTCTCGAGTTCTCTCGTCAACGCTCCATCACTTTCCTGCAAGGATCCTATGTTAAGAACCTAAGGAAACACAAAGGAACTCTAGCTCATCCTATTTCCAAGCAAAGGTTAAAAACCCCCAGAAGACCTGAACCAATTTGTCCTAGAAGAAGAATCTCTCCAAGAGGTGATCAGACAGGATCAACATTCAGCCAAGTATTTTACAACATTAATGTATAAGTAGTTTTCCCACATGGAATAATCTAACCTGCATTGGACAGCCGGGCTCTTTACCATTATTCAGCAATGTCACAGCTTTTACCATAAAGAAGCCTTTCATCACCTGAATATGGAACCTTCTTTCCTCCAGAGAGAGGTTGCCTCATTGGGTGAAGCTTCTCACAGTGTTTCTTACATTTATACATTTGTGGAATTTTATCATGCCCGACCTTCAGATGTCAATTCCCAAGACAAAATGAACATGATGTTTTAACCTCTCCTCATAACTGAGGTTCTCTCGGCTTCTGGTCACTTTTGTTGCTGCTCTATGGATGACTTTCAATCAAGGTGACCAAAACTAAAGTTTATGTTCTAGACGAGGCTGCACTAAAGTTTTGTAAAGCAGTAAGATTATGTCCATGACAATACTGTGTTGGCTTTAGAAGCAGCTGACTGACATTGTGCTGTTATGAGGTTGACAATTTAGATTGAAGAACTTTTCATTTATCTACACTGAATCTTAATGCCAAGTCCAGGTCCAAACTTATAGGAAGTGAACATATATAACAATGCTGGTTGGAGCAGGATGACACTTAATAGAATTAAATAGTATTCACCCAAGCAGTTGTTAGCAATAATTATATGAAGTGTGTATCAGATATCAAACAAGAGGGACTCAATATTAGATGATGATGACACCACATAAGGCTTCAATCCAGAAGTAGGGCAATGATAAATCATAAATGACTCCGAATAGGTCTCCCTGAATCTTTCCCTAGACCTGTCCCTAGCAATGTGTCTCACGAGCGACACCACTGTCCCTATTCCCTCCATGATTATATTCCTAACAAAGTTCCTAAGCTATAAGTGACCCAGATACAAACAAGATGACTCTAGGACCCAGTGGTGCCAAAACGTAACTCCGGAATAAACAGCGCTGACAACCTGACACTGGTTAAAATTAAGCAGAACCAGAGACACAAGGATGAACAAGGGCGCTACACACCTGGCTAAGGGAAACTTAACGGATACTAAACACAACCTTTTAGGTATGAACACTATCACTAGAACTTAACCAAACAGGACTGGACAGGATAAGAAACAAGGAAGATACTGGAAAACTTGAAACTAAATACAGACTACTAGATTACTACTAGGATTTCCATGGTGCGAAATCCATGTGATTCTATATAGAGGCTAGAAATGAGCCACTCCACCCTACACGAGTTCAGGTGCGCAATAAGGTGAGCTGATCTGCCTTAAAGTTATTAGAGGCAGTCACATAGCATCTCTTATCTAATGTGCATAAAATGACAAATTGCCATTCAGAACAACACAATCCTTTATAAAACCAGACACCAGCTGTAGCTGCTACGTACCACAGCCAACAACAACAAGATGAGATACGGCGTATACTCCACTACTGCTGGAGCAGATTAGGAGAAGCTTCATTACATCAATCTATAGAGGATTTCCAGAAATCTCAGCTTCATCTACCTGATCATCCAGTGGGAGGTTCTGCTCTTCCTCTAGTCCATCCAGGGAATATAGAGGACGGGGACATCTCTCTGGGGGATTTCTCCTACTGGATCCATCTATAGGACATAAACACAGGGACTGAATCTATTGTTTCTATGTGATGATCAGATGATGGGGATCTAGGTGACCCTCACACCTGGTCTCCTCTATAATCAGGGAGGTCTCCTCTTACCCGGTGATGTGAGGGGCCGCTGATCCTCCATCATGACATCCTTGTACAGATCCTTGTGTCCCTCTAAATACTCCCACTCCTCCATGGAGAAATAGACAGCGACATCCTGACACCTTATAGGAACCTGACACAGACAATGATACAATTCTCCTCCAGACACTTCATCCCTTGGGGTTATAATGTCCCAGCATTCCCAGCAGCGCTCACCTCTCCAGTCAGCAGCTCAGTCATCCTGCTGCTCAGCTCTAGGATCTTCTGTATCAGTGAATGAGGTGGAGGCTCAGGGCTCTGGGGGCTGCTCCGTCCTCCTGACACACGGGGGGCCACACACTCGCCAAATGACTTCTTAATTACTGTGTAATCCTGTGTATAGGGAGACCCCGATCACTACATAGATTCTAAGGAGCCTTCCAGTCATTTCCGGTCTTATTAATAGAGATGGGAGTGATGTCATGTGAGACGCTCACCTCTCCTGTGATCACGTGGATTATTTCCAGGGTGAGCTCTAATATCCTGGTCGCCTTCTGGTTTCTGTCCTCGTCCATCATTTCCGGGTCACTGACCATAATGACCATTATCTTTGACAGAAAACTAACTGTGAGAGTTATGAACTTAAGATACCAGAGTTAAATCAAGGAGAACTGAGGGCTAAACCACATCTGGAAGATCATCTTACATGAAGCAGAGTGCGCCACTTATAAAAGGCAATGGATTTGACTTGTCTAATTAGGAGTAAAATACATACAAGGTCTGCCATGTACCAGATAGCAGGTTATATCTTACATAAGTAGTACTTGTTGTGTCACGCAGGGTCACGCTATTGTCTCCTCTCTTCAGCACACACGATACTCACCTCTCCACTATCCTGCTCCGCTCCTTCACTATGTGAAATTTGAAGGGCCAGTGCACAGGTGACTGGATAATCACCAGACGCTGACCCTATATATGGGGTTCACTTCCTTTCCTCTCTGGTAGAACTTTGGTGTTAGTTCTTGAGCACAGCTATTCCCTGTTTGCCGTTTCTGTTTCCTTAATCACACTGTGCAGGGAATTAGTAAAAAAAGGGGAAGGGGAAAAGACAATCCAGAGAGGACACCTTGTGTAGTAACTAGGGAGCAATATATACTATGTAGAAATGAAATATGCCCACATATATTGGTTGTACATATTGTGGTCCAAATCAAATATGTGCTTATCAGATACAATGATCTGAAATGTGTCCGGTTGAAGTCCCACTAGAGCAGAGGTTCTCAACCTTTTTTCTGCCACAGACTCCCAACTCCTGTCCCATTTCGATGGGGATCCCCAAAGTCTTGGTAATCTAACAATCTGTGAAGACACACACAACAGTGAATTACACAATGTCTATGGACTACTAATCAAATCCAGTAGCATAGTACTCGATAAAAGTGCGTGCTAGATGCATTAATAATGAGCTGCATCCATTACAGACACAATGAATTATCTGAAATGACCAAATACAGTTCGCGTCGTTCAGTTCAGTGATGGCTGTGCCTGTTTATTACTGCATAATATGTTCAAACATGGCTCCAAGTCCAAACACACCTGTATCTCATCCACAAGGTTCAGTCTTCCTCTGTGTTTAATTTTCAGAGCAGTGACAGCAAAAAATGCCTTTTCACACAATTAGGTTGGTGCAAAAGGCAACACGTCAATGGCTTTGCTGGATACAAGCGGGTACTACTGTCCACTCAACAACCAGAAAGACATCGGTGATGTTTGGCTAAACTTCAACTGTAAAGTCCGGTCAGATGAAAGTTCTGCCAATTGTTCTTGTTCACAAGCAGGTAAATCGGGCATTGAAATAGATTAGGAGTCCAATCAAACAAATGCTCACGCCATCCTCGCTGAAATATTCCTGAAAGTAACTTCACAGCCTCTGGATATGGACCTGCAGTGACCTCTGTGCTGATCTTACTTTCCATAAGAAAGTTATCATTATTGTGGAAACCTATCGTAAACGCCCTGTTGAATTTTTACCTTCCAGATACAGAGTTTTTTTCTGGAAAGCATGGATTTTGTCCAGCGTTTTTAGCATGTTTGAGGGAGGACCTTGCAATGATAAATTTAAGTTGTTCAGAATGTTGAAATTGTCTCCAAGACATGCCCACCTGGCAACCCATGTTTCCTCAGTCAAGAAACGTACCAATGTTCCATTACGCTCAATTAGAAATATAAGCAATTGATCCCGGAGCTCAAATACACGCTGCACAACACAGCCACACGATAGCCATCTTACTCCTGTATGCAGCAAGATGTGTTTATGTTCCGCAACATAAGTCTTCAAACAAACGATGACTGAGAGGCCGGGCTTTGGTGAAGTTAACAATTTTAACACACTCTGAAAACACATCAGTAAGACTTTCATTTATGTCCTTTGCAGCTAGCGACTCGCAGTGGATCATGCAGCAGTTGTTGCTACTCATGGAGTAACTTCCTTTATTTGAGCAACTACATCAGACTTCCTTTCTGTCACCTCAGCAGCAACATCAGTGCAAATTCCAATACACTGCGTCCATGGCAATTTCCACTGGACAAAAAAAATTGTCAACCACATGGAAACGTTCTTTCCCAGTAGTGCGTCCTGAGAAGGCTTTGCAAAACAGGAAGTCTTCCAATGTTTCACCTTCCGAAAAATATCTCACATATACCAGCAATTTGAAGCATTTGTAATATCAGTACTTTCACCCAGCTGATATGACTTGCCAAAGTTGTGCTATTAGCTGGCTATGTCTTCCGACACCAATTGTTCTGCTCACTGTACTATCAGACAATCAGGCTTTCAGTTTTTGGCTACATTCTTTTTGCCACTTTGCCACACAAAACATCCCTTCGGCTTCCCAGCTACATTTGCATGCACTGTCATTAAAAGACACTTTAACTTTGTTGTTGTCATTATTTCATTGAAAAGTTTTTGAAGACAGACAACACAGAGAGGTTTGTCACCATTTGTTCTTCTGCAATGAATCCATAAGAAAAGTATCCCGGATCGTACTTACAATGCTTTCTCTTGATTTTGCCTTTGTCACTGTCGTCATTGGACTCTTCCGGTTTCTTTATTTTCGAAATGGATCCATGCTCAACGACATACACATATATACATATATATAAAGTTACATAGAAGCAATGAAGTATAAACCTATAAACAAAACGTGGAATTTTCTAGTCTCAGATCTAGAAGTATCAGCAACTAAAATATCCACATGATTGAAGAAGCCCAACAGGGGGAAAAGAATGGGTGTAGCATGGGCAGTAACATGGACAGAGCCAAAGCATCAATAAAAGACTCACTGGTGAGATAGAATATCATTGCCATTATTTTCTACTAGTTCATCATTATCATTGTTAGGAATTATCCTCTTGTTTTTATCCTCCATCTTGTATCTGCCTTCCATTTTGTGTATTCACTTATATAAAAGCATATTAGCCTACAATATTAGAAGTGTAGAGATGAGAGATATCTCCTATTATACTTGGAATGTGCAGACATTACGAATTCTTTCTTATCTATATGGGGCCTCTGGAGAAAATAAAGAAGGAAATGTCTAGTTTCATATCTCATGTGGGCCCCTTAAGAAAGACATATATGTCTAATAAATATCTCACTGTGGACGCCTTGAAAACAATGTCTAGTTTCATGAAAAAAAAAGTACAGTTTTGTTATCTTGTCTACTATTTTTGATAAGACTAATTGGTATAATTCACAAGTTTTATGTTCTTCTATACTTTGTATGACACTAATTGAAAATTACTAATTTATGATATCTGGGCATGTAGCCAGAAAAAAGGTTTATAACTCAATGCATTGGAAATAAACTTCAGAATTCATTCAGACATACAACCTGTATGTGTGTTTGCTTTTCAATTCAGGCCTGAATTACACACTAATTTGGAGCTCTACAAAACATACCATAAGGGAACTATTGATTTCCCTATCAAAACCTGGTGCTCTATACGGGAGGCTCGAGGGAAGGAGATGACCTGCTGACCACCCAGACCCAGAGTTGGACTACGGGAGCTTGTGGAACCACAGATCTACAACAAGTCAGCGATAACAGGTGAGAGCCTTTATCTTACCAACAGATCTTTGCTTCTAAGTGCTTTTGTTTTCCCATCCGAGTTTAAAATAAGCTCTGTCTCCTTTATAGAAACCTTGAGCTTTTTGCAAGAACCTGATAAGAATGGTATGTTGTATGAGTGTGCTGTTGCTATGCTGCTAAATGGATATTTGGGCTGTAGTTAGTTTTACTCTTGGTGTTTCCCTGTATATTGTGTTTCTCATTTGGATTTTGTGGAAATTGACTAGTCATATAAACCAGGGAAGTATGGAACCCTGGAACCCCCTAACTGATCTTTAAAAGTTTCTTTCTAGATAAGACACAGTGTTTTTGAAACATTGAGGAAGTCTTAAGAAAGAGAGAAAAAAGTATAAGACAGAAGGAAGGGGGAAGTTTTAAACAAAT